>JAAAKG020137875.1:0-12792 GCA_010014905.2 Druon quercuslanigerum
GGTTGTTTCTTTACCAAAACTAAATACATCAGCTTAGTTCAGTCTCTTCCGGACTTTTGAACTTCTTAACTTTTACATTTAAGAAATGGAAAATAATTTGAAACCAACGAATTATTAATAATACTTGAGAATTTACAAAGTAACACAGAAAAAAGTCATCGGAAAGATGTTGTTAGTTCATTCTATCGAAAAATCTAGCATATTCCTGGACACATAAAATAGCCAAACTCTGAGTTTTCTGTCTGGAAATTGTTGAAATAATTAATAATTCTTGTAAATTTACAAAACAACATAGACAATAATCATCGATAAGATATTCTTAGTTGACTCCGAAAACAAATTGCGCCTATTCCTTTAAAAGAAGCCAATCTCTGGATATGATTATAGAGAATGTTTAAATAAATAATAATTATTGTAAATGTGCAAAGCATCGTAGAAAAGGGTCAGTAGAAATACATTTTTGGTGATTCCGTAAAGAAATTGAGCCCATTTGTTGAAAAATGACAAAATCTTAATTTTTTTAAATAATTAATAATTTTGTAAATAAATTGTGCCTTATCATTTAAAAATAGACAAACTCTGAATTTGTTTATGGAATTTGTTTGCATTATTATCATTTTTGTAAATTTATAAAACCAACATAACAAAGTCTCATCGGAAATACTTTTCTTAGCCTAATAGGAAAAAGTAATATAAAAAATATTCTTGATTGATTCCATAAACGAATTTTACCTGTTCGTTGAAAATAGCGTAGTAGAAAGAAAATCATCGGAAAGATATTCTTAGTTAATTAAATTTGCAAAGTAACATAGAAAAGACTCATCGGATAAAAATTCTTAATTGACTCCGTGAACAAATTGACTCTTAGAAAAAAGAGCCAACTCTTGATTTTTTAATCGAAATTGTATAAATAACTAATACTCTTGTACATTCACAAAGCAACATAGAAAAGTCATCGGATAGGCGTTCTGTGTGGACACCGTAAACAAATTAACTCGTAGGAAAAAGGCCAAACTTGTATTTTATAACCAAATTTTTTTGAATAATAAATAGTTTTCTTAAATATACAAAGAAATATAGAAAAGAGTCATCGGATAGACATCCTTTGTGGACTCCGTAAATAAATATACTCGTAGAAAAAAGCCCAAACTTGTAATTTTTATTCGAAATTGTTTAAGGGGTCATTCTAGTAAGAACATCGGAAAAACGCTATTTTTGTGAATTTTGTATGAGTTTATAGAAAAATATATTGGTGTATGATTTGTTAGGTTCAATAAATACCATCTTGAAATAAATTTAAAAATGTTTATTTGATTTACTTTAAACAATTTTTATACAAAAAAACGTTAGTCAAGCGCAACACCTCGAAAAGTAGGTAGATCCGGATTGTTAAAAAAATCTCGAAACTGCGCCATCTGAAATAGAAAAATCAAATAAGTTTGGGTTAAGTACGACAATGGCTATGTCCCATCTAATTTTTTTTTTAATATTCGTACTAAAATAACAAAATGGCGACCAAAAAACAAAGAAAAAATCGTGTTTTTCACCGTTTTTTCGTTAAAAAAATATAGTAAAAATGAAAATTTTACAATAAATTTTATAGGGGACATAGTCATTGTCATCCTTTAATCTAAAGGTTTATGATTTTTCTGTTTCCGATGGTCCAGTTACGAGATTTTTTTAACAAGCCGGGACCTATCTACTTTTCGAGGCGTTGCGTTTGACTTACGTTTTTGTGTATAAAAAGTGTATAAAATGGATAACATTTGTTTTAATGTACGTCAAAAGTGCATTTATTTAGCCTAACAAATCGTACACCGTACATCGTAAATACATTCCTCCGGCTCGAATAGTCATTCACGATTGCCTTGAAAGGGAAAACCGATGCATGTTTACTCTGAAGTAATTTATATTCCCTTTTTTACTCCCAAACTTTTTATGTCCCGTTTTTACTTTCAGCCTCTTCATTCAACTCCTTGATTTTAAGTTGAAATAATTTGCAAAAAATTACTTTAATTGTTTTAAGATTTAGGTATTTTATCGAAAAATCATTTTTTTTAGTAAAAAATATTTTCTTAGCTAAAAATTTAATTTCTGTATTTGACCGAAAATTGATCGCTTTTAGTTGAAGAATCGTCCTTCATGGCAGAAAATAAAGCTTCTTTGTTCAAAATAAAACTTGTAGCTTGAAAGTTGAACTGCTTTCTGAAAATTAATTTTATCAGTTGAAGATTTATCTTTTGAGTAGAAGAATGGAATATTTTACTGAAAATTCGTTTGTTGTTAGTTGGAAATTAATTTTTTAAACTAAAAGTTTGGTTAAAAATCAATCTATTTTGATTGAGATTTTAAAAATACGTATTTTTTGGTTGAATTTAATGGTTTTTGATTTAAAATTAAAATTCTCTTGTTGAAATATCAATTATTAATTTTTTTATTCTGAATTCATTTTATTTGTTGAATATTCATCATTTTAATTTAAAATGTATCTCTTTGGTTTAAAATTTAATTATTCTATTATTGATTAAATATCTTTACTATTTATTCAATAATAATAATTAATAATAATTTTTTAAATATTTTAAACATCAATTAATTAATGAGAATTTTTTTGTTTAAGTTTACCTATTTTGTTGAAAATGTATGTCCTTTTGCTTGAAATCTCAACTATATTAAGTTGCAACAGCAGCTGATTGATTGATACAGTCGAAGCTATCAATAAGACCGCTACGAATAAGACCAATGCCCCTCCTCCTTGCTCGAGCTTATCGAGACGCTTCTCCCACTGTAACGCTGGCTTTGAAATTCCGGTCAGCTGCTACCAATAGAGCCCCCTGAGAAATCGTAATTTGTATGGTTTTGCGGAGAGTTTTTTTTTTGTATTATCCAAATAAATAAAATATTAATTGTGATATTTTCAAATTTTATAATGTTTTTCGACATTAAAAAACATCATTCTTGTGTATAATATATCGTTTGAAACGATTTTTTTTTACACGGTAATTTTTTAATTTACGCGTGCAATGTTAACACTGTACAGTAACATACGCTTAATTACCAAATTCAAATCTTTATACGGTTTCAGATAAATCACAAGAATTGAAGATAATTGAAAAAAATAACTTTTTTTTTTCTCGAAATTTGAATTCTCCGATTCTCAACTCTTTCCTCTTCCAGATTAAAACTGATACATGTACCTTTAAATCCACTTCTCACTACACACGCGGACGATCAGAACGTAAACATAACAGTGGCGGCACTATTGGGAGCGGCTGACCGGAATTTCGAAGTCAGCATAAGAGGGAGGGAAGCGTCTCGATGAGCTCGAGCAAGGATGAGGGGAAGTGGTCTTATTCTTGTTAAAGATTAAAGAAGATTCGATACATGTTTTTTGGTATTATATTTCTTCTTCTATTGCACAAGACAATCAATCTTCATTATTCTTCAGTATTTTAACTTTTTTTTCATCACTGGATTACTGGAACATCAGCAAACGTTATAAAACCGGTGCTCACCCGAGTCGAAATATAAGTCCTCTTTTTATTCTTTTCAACTCTCTAGCCTCTGAGACTTTACGAGTCTCTGATGAGTATTGATTCAATTTATTGCAAATACTATTTAACTACTCAACATATGCACAAACTTCCATTTTAGCAGGTTTGGAGGTCTTAAAAGGGCCTAATGAAATACTTATTAGATTCTCGTAGGTCGTTTCAATTTCGTGCACCGCTGGCCGGCCCAACCTTTGAAAAAGTATTTTTTTTAATGTATACAATTTAATTTTTAGCAACAGTAATTTAAAAAAAGTTATTTCTGCAATTATTATATAATTTTCATTTTTCATCATTATTAAATACATAATTGGCACAAACGGTTACTAAAACATACAATCGCACGCTTTAACGCTTTAAAAATTTGCACTCGCCGAGGATTCGAGCCCTACCTAAAACTACCTAATTTAATGTATTTTCCCGTGCACTCTAACCGTTTCGCTAGCGAAGCACTTAAAAGTTTTGTTACAAAAACTCCGCTGAATGGTTTGACGCTCCCGCTGCTGTTCAATAACAGAAAGATGGTTGAAATCGCCAAATTTTTAAAGAGTAATATTATTTTAAAATGTTCCAGTATTATATAATAAAATAATTTTTAAAATTAGAAACAATTTATTTGCTGAAATAATGTTTTTTTTACTATTTTCCATAATTTAACGTTTTTAAGTTATATAGCCAGAAATGTTGAGAAAAACAACATGATAATTAAGAATTTTTTTGTTGAGGTTATTGTTGAAATTACAACAAATTTAATAAACAACTGCATTTGTCCGGAATTTTTCGACAGAAAAATTTGTCGATGACATTTTATATCAATTTCAAAAGTTTTGAAATGGTCTGAAACGCGAAAAAAAAATATTTAACGAAGGAAAATGTCAAAGTGAGCGGCAAAGACAACATTTGTTGAAAAAAAATTATTTTTAATAAATGTTTAAAACAAATAAAAAAATGGTTTAAAGACAAATTAAAAAAAAATGTAAGGGTTTCGTCCCGGGGTTACGAAACGCTAAAAATTTTCATAGATTTAAATTATTTATTTAAAAATTATTTTATTTATATTGCCGTTAAATGTTAATTTATTTTAAATCTACATTAAGTCGCAAAATAATATAAAAATGAAAAAGAAAAATAGTTAACAAATTGTTTTTTCAAGTGTTTTGAGCTGTGGCTTTTGAGGATGGTTTTTTCATTGACTTTTAATTCTGTAGGTATTGACTATCGAGTAATGGTTAAGATTCCCGACTGCTAGGCAATAGATTCAGGTATAGATTTAGGTTCGAAACTCCGTAGCTTTAGAAATTTTATTTATAATATAACGTTTAAAAATATAATGTATGTATTTATTCTGAATTGAATTCCAAGGCTGTGCCGATCTCGTTAAACACACTGGCCCAATCTTGGGTCCTCATGTCGGGCCGATTGTCGGCAAAAACCTCGGCCCAGCGTGATCATTTCACTAATTGGGCCGAACTTTGGTTTACAAGGTTTGACCGAGTTTTACAAAGTCGGGCAAATTTGAGCAGTCTATGTGGGACCAACTGTTGGCCCGAACATGGCCTGACCATAAGAAGAACTATGGGAAATCCTTCGTTAACGAGTATCGCCGAATATCCGCCCAAAAATTGACACCGAAGTAGTTAGTTCGTTGTACTTAAGTTCAGCAGACTATTGCCTGAAACACAGCCTTCAGAGTGCGAACTGTTCGTAGGCAATTCGCACTGTTCGTAAAAAAGTTCCAAATTTATCCATACATTTTTCATAGAAATAAGGATTTAAATTTTTATTTTTTTATCCCGTATTCGAGACCTAGCTACAAGTTCGTTTTAAGTTTGTCGCAGCTGGCCACCTTGAAAACTAGGTTAACGGAAGTTCTCAGGTCTACCGATTGCAAACTCAGTGCTGCTCGCCTCGAGAATTTATGGAAGTAAACAAGAATTATAGAAGGGTGAGCAGTACGTGTAGACTGTAGATTCATCTGTGTGTCGGGTCAGTTGACGCAGGCGCCGATATCCATAGCAACCATTCTTTGGATTGGCCGTAGATTCGACTTGAATCCCCACCACTCACATTTCTACTATCGTTCCATCCGTCATCGTCAATAACCTAAGCCATTATGCGCGATTCTCGCGAGAACCTCCCCCACTTTTATAGTGTAATAACATTTACACCCTGAGATTGTGTAAGAAATTACCCCCTTCAATTATTATTATAACTACTGCAATGACGATGGCTTTTGTCAAATTTGTAAGATCAGTGATTAAGTTTCTATACCATACTGTTTTTCACTCCTAAGTTATTCTACATTAAAGGATTGGCCAAAAATGCGGAATGAACCTATTTATGAATAATAATTTTCGAATCGAATACATTAAATGCGACTCGGTTTCGCAATTGACCACCACCTCTCCATCTTTCTCCCCATTTCACTGTTTAAGTTAGGTTCTCATCGGCTACTACAGCGCAATAACAGCAGCAGTAACCTGACATAGCCCAGCCCATCCCAGACTCCCCTTTGAACCAAGTTCACTACTCTTCGCCCCGAGAGCGCCTACGCCTCCCGCGTAGTTGCCCCGGCAACTCAAGTTGGGGTTGGCCACCGCCTCCTCTGAATACACCAACTCTATTCACCGCCCTACTACTTCTTGTACGGAAAGCATCAACGGAGTGAGCCAGTCCTACATTCACCTTCCAAACCTACCTTGCCTTTCTGCGTGAAGGCGGAAATTTGGAGGTGGATCAACTCATACGGACGCAAAAACTATTAATGTATTTTAGATAAATCGTCTATATATTTAACTCCACTCGATTGATAAATTGACGTTCTTCTTGAGTCGTTGAAATGAAACCACGTTTATCATGGCACAGTTGACATTAACATTAACACTAATTTTAAAATACTTTCTGCAGCAGCAACTACAGCGTCTGGATCTAAGTTACTGCTGCTTAAGTCAGGGTTGATCGGGACTCGAGTTCATCTAAGGAGAGTCGGGGCAACAGGCTATAAATATAATTTTTCATCGATTCGGATGTAACAGTGACGTCATTAAAGCATTTCCAGACAGGAATTTGAATTCTTAACAATACGTGATTACCGCTTACGCGGCCTAGACTTCTGAGCTTAGAGCACCAATCACTGCTCGACCCAGGTTGTCAAGGCATAGTGTTTCACACATTCAGGGCCGACGGAATCGGTGTTGGGTGTATGGAGTAGTCCCCACCTAAAACTCAGGCGATTGAGGAATTCCCCATGCAAGAAATTGCTCTTGCTCTCACTATAGTTTTGTTCTACTTATAATATTATTTTAGGAGATATTTTTTTATCGCGCTTGCTGTTATCTTGCTTTTATCGCGTTATCGTGTCCTGGAAGAGAACAGTGATAACCATAATTTTGTGTTTTCTCTCGAACATGTTTCAAAGACCATTCTTTTTAATTAAATCACATGAAAGTTACATTTCTTAAATTTCTCCTTATACAAAACTCTTTTTTTGGACGATTACGATTCCTTGAGTTTTGACTTCAGGTACTAACTTCGTTAGTACCGGTTTGAGAGAAGTTTATATAAATATAAAAATATTTTCGATTTATAATTTATTATTATTACCCTTTTAAAGATGGATAAGTTAGATATTCTTAAAAAGTGCAAGAATTTACAAGCAAATCTTACGAATAAAGACGAAAATCGCTCAGATATACACGGAGAAAAGCAAATATTAATACATAATATCTAGATATGACTAGTTAGGATCTTAGCGATTTAACTATGGGACAGAAATATAGATATTGAAGTAGAGCATCCCTACGATATTAATAAGAAGATTTTAAATGACAATATCCAACATATCAAAAATTACCTGTAATGCTTTACAGATACTAACGAAGTTAGTACCTGATGTCAAAACTTGTCACTTTCTATAAATGCAAAAAGGATTTTATATCGTCGTTCTCTGTTTTTGACGTCCGAATCCTCAAGCATACGCCTTTTTTACAATTATGCCATTTTCGTCTAGAACGAATAACACACTGCTCGAAGCTAATAGCTGAGTCCTCATTTTTTGAGAAAATTATGATATATCCAAAAACAATCCATTTTCCACCAAAACTTATAGCACAATATGTATCCAAAAAATCACAACCCACACGGCGAATGTTTAAGATACAGACAAAGCGAGGCTCTGACTTACATACTAAAAGAAAACTTGCTTCTCGTGTTTCCAAAAATGTTCATAACATAATGAATTTTAAACATTTTGCCTGTAGCTGTCGCAAGCGCGAAGGGATCCTTTTCAAAATTGAAATTAAAAAAAAAACTTGCGAACAGCAATGCTAGAAACAAATATTAATAATGTTTACATGAAACTAAAGTATACGTATGTAGAAAATGTATTTTAAAAATTGTTTAAAGAAAAAGAGAAGGCGGGAGGCTGCACTATTAATATTTACAAGTATTTACAAATATTACTTGAAATAGAATGAAAAACGTGAAACTAGAGCTATTGGTGTCACTGTTAAGTAATATTTAATGTAAAATAAATAGAAATCTTTATTAAATATAAATAAAAATAAAAATATAATTGGTGATCCTAAAGATATGAAATTTTTCATAACTTGATTTCGTTGAACTCTTGGCTCTCCTGATAAATAAACCTGTAAATTTTTACCAAACATATATTTTTCTTCAATTTCTTTCCAATTACCCTGATTACTTTAAATACCTCAAATCTCAATAAGCCTACAGATTATGCCTCAAATATTCAATGTTTCGTAGTCCCCGAATCAAATACCATCCGTAGCTGGAATTTTATTACAGTCACTAGTGTTTGCTTGGACTGTTGGCCAAGGGAGAGGGTAACTGTAGAAAATATTTCCCTACGCGCAGCCAATTATCGATAATCGAGTTTCGATGTAATCATTCGATATCACCTTTCGTCAGCGTTAAACTTTCCGGCAGTTGTAGGTTAATGCAGTGAAAGTATAAATATGTCAAAGTGATGAATGGTCAACCTATCCGAGCGCTAACCGTGCCTATTTGCACTTAACACGACATGTCGAGAATCACCCTGCAGCTACTGCCTACGTTCAATTTGTACTTAAAGTTAACAAATTCTGTTTCATGGAAACGTGCCTACAGTGGATAATAACGAAATAAAAGCTCAACTATCTATACGTTAAATAATTAATTTTAATTTCAATTTATTTACACGTATAGTGACTCAACTAATTATTAAATTAAATTAAGTATTTCACATAAATTAGTATTTTTAGTCAGTGATAAGCCACTGTAGGATGCATTAGCCCTTGTAGAGAGTATTCCTCTAGTGGAAGCTCAAACCCATCACGATTATACTCTGTCCATGTACTCTATCATCCATCATGCGTAATTTTGAATATATAGTTTGTGCTCGTAAATGTGTTGCGTCATTTTTCTAAAATTCTGCAAGCATTAAAAAATGTTTTTGGATAACAATGAGAGGTGTGATGGGTTTATAGTGTCGTTTGATTATTGCTCTGTACCACATACAATTTTTAATGATTTATTTAAAGATTTAGCAACAAAATGGCTAAAGGCTGGAGTTAGTAATAAATTGATTACAACGAACTACGAAAATATTGACTACTTGAGGCATGGTTGATAGCTCAGATGCCATCGTCAATGTACACTGTTAAAAATATTATTGAATTTATTATACCAATGTATATTAAAATTGATATGTCAAGCATATGAAATCACCATTAAGAGCATGTTTATTAAAGTTTATATACATTCATGCTAATCATTCACAAGAAAAATCAGATAATTCCAGTTTTCACAAATGAAATTCGATTTCAAATATAAAAGTTCAATTAAGCGTATAAATAACGGACCTAACCTACGAACGACTGTACCCACGTTAAATTTCTACCATTCGGAGCGAATTTTGGAAAAAGTTCCACCTTTACGTTGCTCTTTAGTTATAAATAATAATTGAGTCGACGAATGTTAGATTATTACTTCATTTGCGAATATTTGACAAGATTTAAAGAAATTAAAGCACTTGAGTTTTTACGTACACTGCTTTACCGACATGTATATTAAAGTTAATACACATGTATACTAAATTCACTAAACCAATGTAAGCTACATTTAAGTAGCGGCAGTGCATATTTGCTTCACACACATGTGTATTAAACCTCGTACAGATTTTTCTAACAGTGTAAACGGAGATAAGTTTTCGTTAGACTGCGTGTTTTTTGCGGTGCCGAGATGAGTGGGAGGTACTGGCGAATATAGTAATTGAGAGACGTCATAGATTTTAAATGTATTAAAAATAGTTTCTACCACCAGGAAAAAGAAGAAAACCAATACCCGGTGAATGCCTGGCCTGTTTTTCTTCATCGGGATATGGTAGATCGGCATTGATCCCGTAGGTCCACTTTCTAATTGTATTTTCATTTTTATCATGTGAATTTGATTATATTATGCAAACCCTGCAGGTTTCTCTTAACTGCTGGATTATAGTAATAGATTTTAAAATTAATAATTGTCTCATCGTACGATAAGAGCTTTACTTCGCCTATCTCTATCTATCGTATTTGGCTGTCGCCATCCACTCCCGTCTGTCGTCTCGCTGAAGTACCGTGGCAACCGACGAGCTGGTGCTCGATGCTTTAACTTTATGCGCGTCGGGTGGCAGTACATCAAAGCTTTCAAGTTTCCACTCATACCTTTGACGGTTGGGTCACAAATGTTCGTTCAGTCATCATTCGGTAGCGAGTCGGTACGTTGCGTGGATTTGTAACGGAGGCAAATCGGAAGATTCTTGTAAAAAAATGTAATACTGTTTCGGTCTTAATTAAATAAATATATATCTTCAAGAGTGAACAGATCTATTCGTGGTCGCAAAATGGGTAAAAAAGAGGAAAAAATACGTTCTCGGCAGAATTGTGATTGTCAAATGTTAGAAAAAATTAAATGCGAGAAAATAATAGCAACAGAAAAGACTATTCGCGCAACTGCGTATCGCAATGTTTGTCGATTGTTACACGCGTATGCGCCAAACCCGCAAAGACCAAGCTGCTGAGAGTACCCTGGTTTTGCCGTGGGTGAAAGCACAAACAGATAATCTTCCATCCAATGGAAGCGAATGTAAAAACATCTTTCAGAAAACGATTGACACTAATCCCAGCGATGGGAAGTGTAACAAACATACATTGAGTCCGTTACCCTTTATTGCCGCAACTTTATTCTCGGCGAAGTCAAGAGCTATCTTTATGTGATTCGGTTTTGTTACCTCTTTCCTTCCTGTGCCCGAATCTGTAATTACCGAGGAATTTGTATCAAAATTGTCACAGAAGTCCAAGTTTATATGTCCTAACAAAGTCGCCCATAAAACTTCAAAAACGACCTGCATTGCAAATGAGCAGACCCCACTTAATCATCTAAAAACTATTCTTGAGGATTATGATCATAGTAGAATCAACCTAGCATACGTTTTCTACTCCGACTGGCGCGATCTATCGGGAATACGTTCAACTAGAGCAGAAGGTGTATGGAGTTTCGGCGCCGCAGATCATTATGGTCATCATCGAACAAAATTATTGGTGATTGGAAAGCCCTGGCGATCTACGTGTTTTAAGAGAGTCAACATGATAAATCAACCAGTTTTTTATGCTGGCGATGGAAAATGCTCTCTCACAACTGAATTATTCCTCTGGTGGTTTCATCACGAATTTGGTACTACTGCTGTAGCATTGCATCCTAATGAAGCAATACTAGTGGCCGAAAATGCTCAATATTTGCCGATGAAGTTGTATGTGCTATAATACAGACGGTCTTGTACGACTACATGTTATTCCTAGAAATTGTCTAGAATGTACACTTGTCACAATGGAAATTCGGATACGCTTGGCAATAGGATATTTGTCACGGACTAATACTACAATGTACTATTGCGACAGTTAAACACAACACGAAAATCCGTTAGGCGTACACTTACGAAAATGTACTTTAAAGGAAGCTTTTGTTCATATACATCAGGCATGACTTAGCGTTGAATCAGAAACGTTTAAGCGCACTGGGGTCGTGATGCATGATACGAATATTAAGCATAAGATATGTTACTTTCTACTAAATCTAATCAGATACTGTATAATCGAACACTTTTCGCAAATATTTGGAATCTAGCTCGGGAAGAGGAAGGTGGACCTTAAGCTCAGGAAGCAACCAAACTGCTCTCGCAAGTACTTCTATATTTGGAAACTGAACTATTAGACCCAAGTTTTCTTCTACTTATTAGATCAATAAGAGATGCCGCTGGTTGTATGGTAAGTTAATCAGTAGTAATGCTCTGATAGCATTTCCTTTCTGTATGTTAAGCTGGAACAACACTATTAAGATAGAGAGATTTAACCTATTTCATAATTTAGGGCTAATTTGGGTCCGTAGTCACAAATTTTGGGTTCTTTTTGTTTTTGTAAAAAATAGCGTTTGCGCCAGCTTAACGTTAAGCTAGTCGAACATTGCTGTAAAATGTACTAAACCTCCTTGATTAATAAGTAGATTTTATGAGTATCAAATCAATCCTTTCTTCGGCCGTCAATGTAAAATGTAGAAAAAAATACATATAAAAGACGCATGATAGAATCCATTTTTATAAACAAATATCAAAATTTTTCGATTAACTTACAGACAGAAATGATGAATGTCAGCAAAATGTATCAAAGTATTTTAAAATAAACAATAACTAATTTTAAATTCCAATTGCTTTGGCGCGACTTCCTCATTTGCGGTTCCTTAAAATGTCGCCTGTATTCTGTAATTATGAATTTTAACACCTTAATGTATGTCTCTTATCTACTTTGTTATATGTACGTCGTTGTCCAAAAACATTATACAGATTTTGTTTCCGTTCATTAAAATGTAGTTTCCTAATAAAAAAAGTCTCTTCAATTTTTATGAGGCTTCTATTGTGATACGTTTTTACATTCTCATCAGAGAAGGTATTAGATTTGTGCAAAATTTACCCCACCCCCCGGTTTTTGTCAAATTTCCACGTTTTGAGACCCCCTGAACCCAAAAAACAGGTTTTTACGAATATGTCTGTCTGTCTGTCTGTGTTTCTGTAGATTGTTAGTTTGTTAGCTCGATAACTTTCGAAAAAATTGACAGATTGGATTGGCCTTTGGTATACTCTTTCAGTGTTCTAAAATAAAGGTCAAGTTCGTTAGCCAGCCATTTTGGATCAAAATTCAAAAAGTGAGCA
>JAAAKG020137876.1:0-12791 GCA_010014905.2 Druon quercuslanigerum
ATTAAAAAAAGCATACTCTTAAGAACCTATAAAAAAATTGACAACTCAAAATAATGAACAAATTATTTTTTACATCAGTTTTTGTTGCTGGGGTACAAAGCACCCCAATGTGTCAAGTATGTCACACAGCCGAAGTGTGTCAAGTAAGGGTTAAGATCTATGCTAAAAATAAAGAGCAACTGCATATAGTTCTAGGGATTGTTGAACGATACACTAAGGAAATAGGAATGGAATTTGGTTTAAAAAAATGCGCAAAGGTTTATTTGAAGCGAGGAAAACTTAATGGCATCTCTGAAGGCCCTGAGCTCGTCGATAGAAGCGCTATATGATACCTTTGGACTAGAGAGACTTATACGTACCTGGGCGTGCTACAGAGCCGTATTCAGGATGTGACATCTATAAAGGATACTCTGCGAAGCACATGTAAACGGCTCATCCGGCAGATTTGGTCTTCCGAACTGTCGGCGAGGAACAAAGTATCTGCAACGAACATGCTTGCCGTCCCGGTAGTACTCTATTCATTTGGAGTGGTCCCATGGACGAAGAGCGACATCAGATCCCTTGATATCGGGACTCGAAAGTTCATGCACATAAACAAAAGCATGCATCTTAAGTCTTCTGTTCTGCGACTCTACATCTCATGCCATCAAGGTGATGGCGGAATATTGAATCTTGCATGTGTTCACAATAGGATTATGTTGGGTGCAGCACAGAGTCGCAAATGGAAGAGACCCTCTTATTAAAATGGTCAGGAAGCATGAAGAAATGGGCGAAGGAGTGTATCTGTACAAAGCAGCGCAGGAGAATGCTGAAACACTCGGACTTAACTTCCTTATCAGATGTGAGCAGAATGCATCAAATATTATCTATCTCGAGTAATCTCTCCTGAAAGCCCGGATTCAGAAATCACAGGAGAAAAACTTCCGGGGATAGCTCCTCGATAAGAGGTTGCACAGCATCTTCCACATTCCCGATGATAGCTGCAGGACGTGCCATGCACACCCCGCGCATCTAGGACACATACTATCATACATACAATGCGGCACTAAGAGTGCTATATTACCATCTCTGTCATTCTTACACTGGTTAATATCCTGCAAAGCGTCCCTGCGTATGAACATTATGCTAAAACACTTGCGGGGAAAATGCAGAAGGCGGTCGTCCTTGGATCGCTCCGTGTCCTCAGGGTGCACGAGACTTGCCGGATCGTCGTCTTGATTCCATCACAGACTGTAACCACGATCCCGGCAAAATCCTGCGGTTTTCCTTATGAAAAAATTTTAATAATATATGCACTGGATATGAGATAACCGTATATCAGCTGCAGAGATTGTGGGACAGACTGAAAGAGGTTGTTGGCATTTTGCGCCACCCATAGTCGCCAGATGAACTATGTAAAGGAGCGCGAAAATTCAAACTTGGAGTTTGAGGAACAGAAGAAAGGAGCATATTTCATTTGAATGTAGATGAGAACAGGGGTTTCAGAACGCAGATATCTCTGGCATGCGCAGCAGTTATTCCTGCGTATTTTTAGGTTATGAACCACTATGTCTCAATTTAAAAATATGAAGAATCACTGCTGCTCATGCCAGAGATATTCACGTTCTGGTATCACTGGATGAGAACGATAAAAATAAAATAAAAAAGTATATTTTTATGTCTGTACAGTATATATGCGTGACTCTATTTTCTAAAAAATCCTAAAAAGTGTCACTCACAGGGATAAGTTTTTAACAAAATTGTTGAATTTTGAACCATACAACTGCACTGTGATCCAAGAAATACTAAATTTGTACCAAAACGGATGAATTTTGAAATGAAAAAAAGGCATTAAAGTAAAAAGTATTTCAATTTGTCTCAAAATAAGATTTTATTTGATATTTTATTAGGAAAACACAAAATTTCTCACGCAGGGATGCTTTTCAGGCTCTTGACCAGTGAAAGCTTCGCACCTTCAAGAGCGCCGATGATAAGGACGATTAATTTAACAGAATATTCCGGTTCAAATCGTCGCAACTCCCTTACAAGGTCTCTTTCTATTCATTCTCCTTGGCTATGATATTTTTGTCAACCGGTGCCGAAAATCCGTTAACAAACATGGTTCGCTTTTCGAAGTCAAGGAGAGCTATGCTAGGCCTCGAATGTGCAGCAGAAACAATCGTCGTGAATATAAAGGTAAATCATGGTAAATGCCGCAAGAGTGACAGAGATAGTAATAAAGCACTCTTAGTGCCGCATTGTGCCTTTAGATGTAGGTTTTTCCCGCATGAGTTGGGGAACAAAATAGTATGTGTTCAGGGCATGGATGTTTTAAGGAAAGCAAAAGTTAGCTCACACGACATTGTCTGATCCTCCACATTTCTGTGGACAATGTTGTGCATCCTTTTATCGAGGAGCTGTTCCCGGAAGTTTTACTGCTGTGCTTTCTGAATCCGGGTTTTCAGGAGTGAGTACGCGAGATAGATAAGATTTGATGCATTCTGCTCACTCCTGATACTGAAATTAAGTCCGAGTGTTTCAGCAGCCTCCTCCGCTGCTTTGTACAGAAACGATCCTTTGCCCACTTTTTCATGTTTACTGACCATTTTAAGATGAGGTTCTCTTTCATTTGCGACTCTATGTGTTGTACCCAAAAAAAATCCGCTTGTGAAGACATTCAGGATTCAATATTCCGCGACTACCTTGACGGCGTGAGATGTAGAGTTGCGGAACAAAAGACTTAAGATGCATGCTTTTGTTTATGTGCATAACCGTTCGTATCCCGAAATCAAGGGATCTGAGCTCGTTCTTCGTCCATGGAACCACTCCGCGTTGTTCATACATTTTTTGCCACACAGGCCCGATTGAATATCTTATACAGTGTGTTCAGACAAGTCTGGGTCAGCTAAGTTGCCCATTTGCGACAGGAGTACTGTGCGTCCTTCCACCAACCACTATGGATTTGGCTCTTCCGACTTCAAATATGAGGTGAAAATAGGAGCCGTATGGTGATGGGTTGAAGGAAACTTCTTCCACCAAATGTTCTTGACACTATCTGGTCTTGGGGCGGAATAGTTTTTCATACCTCTCAATACTTTTTTCACCTCCTCGGTAGTGATGGTTGGGCACTCTTCCTCAGGTGTTGTTATGAGGACATCACACAGCTCCTTGAAGTTATTTATCTTCTCTGAGTCTTTTTCAAGGATATGATGCACTTCGTAGACTTCGCTCCAAAAGACTTCCACTTCCTCTAGTTTGGGCGGTTGGTCAACAGCAATTGGAGGGTCTTGGAAGAGTCGCGATGGGTCAGAGAGAAACTGTTTGTTTTCTCTGACCAACTTCTCTCTCCGCTATAGACTTCTTTTAGCGTCAGATAATATCCATACTCTCTCAACAATATGCTGCCTGACGGTCGGCAGAGGTCGGATTCTTCGGAAAATTGTCTACGAAGCTCTTCATCCATTTTAGCCAGATCTTTAGGTTTGGGAGAAACCTGGGTGAAAAAAAGCTATCGCGAAAAGTGCGATGGCTCTGGGTGTTTGTCGCACCACAGTGCATGCAGTCGTGCCATGTAATTATATTGTTCAGGGGTTACACTCACATCGTGGCATTCTGGCAAGTCGTGATTTTGATGATCCATCCATCTAATAGCCTCAAGATTCCGCCGATCCATCTCATTGACTTTATCTTCATTGGCTCCCCCAGTTCAAGAGTGGTGGGCATTGTTGGCAGACCCATTGTCGGGATCACTGCGCATTCTATTGCTTTAAGCTGCACTTACTACAACTTTGTTTGGTGTTTTGATTGTTGTTCCCACGAGAAGCTAGGGAAAAGGGTTCGTACATCCTTGTAAAGCTCCGCATGCAAGAATAAGGCTGCTTACTCTGAGAGGTCGCCCGGTATCTCAGAGTCACCGTTCTAGATACCTCACGCAGGGGCCATTCAGCTTTTGGCACGGTTCTCTCACCTGCGCTTGGGGGTAAATTCCTGCGGGACCACCCCTGGACAATTGTCCGCGACTGCCTATTAATTTTTTTAACCATATTCAGCAGAAACCCGTGGTACAGAGTATGCATAGACTTCAGTGTAGAGAATCATTTCAAAAAATGCCCCCTTTATGAACGAAGGGATCTGCCAAATTCAACCCTCTTGAGTTGTGCCAGTCCTCAAAGACGAGGCCATCGGGGGGAATATAATTTGTAAGCCTAGACATGACTAGCTTTGACTAAAAATGTTACCTCAGGATTGATGCGAGCGCATACTTTGATGTTCATAATGCATTTCGTCGTTCTGGATCGATGGATTTCAACACCCAAAACAGTGATGATTGACGCGGTAACCGAAGTCACTGTAACAGTGATTCCGAAATAGAAGCCTGAGCCCCTTGGTCTATTAGAACTCTGGTATGGTGGCACCCTTCATCCTTGTTGGCGCTAGAATCACGTTTGTATTAGCTGTCTATAGCCCGACCTGTAATTGTTGTCACTAACCGGTTTGCACCGGTGGCACCTGTTCCCAGGTTCGAAATTAGTAGTTAAGTACCACTTGCACCTCTCACTCCCTACACTCGCGGAGGCTAGTCTCGAAGCAAGGAGGCGTGCTCTGAGCGCCACGCATAAGATGTTACTGAACCCTGTACACAAAGCCGATGTGACGTTGCATGGGTCACTAGCTCACCTGCTGTAAGCGTCCTCCCACAACTGCGTCGACGCGCTGGATCCTTTAGCGGTAAAACATTAGTTTCAATTGTCACTGGCATTAAAAACCACTAAAATTCACTAATATCACATGAATCCATATAAAATCCACCTCGAAGGACCAAGTGTGCAAGTTTACACTTGAGAAAGTCAGCTGGTTCTGTAAAAAAAATTCCTAAAATTTATACTTATACGATACGGAAGGGATCATGAGCAATTAGCACCGTTTTAACATTAAATAATTAGTTTATTGTACCTTTACTCATTGACTAAAGATAGTCAGAAACAAGACCTCAGTGCGGTGGCACAGTGGAGTACAGGAGCACGAGAAAGATACCCAGGGCCTTCCATGGACTCAAAGTCACCCGTGACAGCGGAAGAAAGAAGATCTCGTTTAAATCTTCAACAAGCCGCTTACTTCAACAGCGATTAAGCCTGATCTACAGTCGCCGCATATCGCTCGTTGCGGCGCCACAAGACTCGGCAATGCGAAGCGGCATCGGAGCGCAAGGAATAGCAGTCTACAGTGGTTGCGAGTAGCGCTGTTGCAGCAGCCAATCAGAGCTTACTATAAAATGAGCTGTTTTCTCGTCGCGCTTTGACAGACAAATATTCTTCGCCTTGCAGTACAATCCCGGCTGCTTCTTCACAACGTTTATTAACTGCCGGACGCGTTCTGACGACCATTTATTTTTCGTTTCTGACATAATCCACCAAACCAACAAAAAAATCCAGACAAATGCAAAACAAAATCACTTGAACTCAGTGTCGACGATGCCACAAACTGTGGTTGTACGAGGTTATGTTATGAAACGCTCTGAATAGTCCTCTGACATTCGACACGAGATCACGCGAGACGGCTGACTTGCGGCGCGATTAGTTAACCGAATACCTGCTTCATAAAAATACGATTTTCTACGCATATATGGATTCTGATTGGGCGAGACAAGAAGGACGTTTAAGTTTCTTGCGCGCGTACGGCACAGGCTGACAACGGCAGAGGCGGCAGAGCTTTAATTCTATACATCAACCAAGTCAAGTGACAAAAAATGAAGTAATTATGCGTACATGCAATATATTAAAATAATGTAAAAAAACACTGGAGACACCTGTACATACTTGGGAGTCTCATAGCCGAATTCAGAACGCAAAATCAGTATCTTTATAATCGATTTGTTCTAAGTACAGCTTACATCGTTGCAAATTGCAGAGATCCTCTTCTAAAAATGGTGAGGAACCACGAGATGATTGGCAAAGCAAACTTCCTTTACAAAGTCACAGAGCAGGCGGCCGAGACCCATTACCTGAATTTTAACATCAGAAATTAGGAAAGTGCATCAATCGATCTAGATGCTTCTTTTCTAAAATCCGAAGTGAAGAAAGCAGATGTTGAAAAGTTCCCCCAAGAGCTATTTGACAAGAAAATGCACAAACATTCCTTGTCAATAGAGCAAACTTGTGCTTTTCTCAAATCGTCAGGGATTAATTCAGGTAAAGAGGTTTCATTTTCGCATGCCAGGACGGTGTAATTTCCACCTTAGTATACCGCAACCGCATTTTATGTCAAGAACTTCCCAGCGATAAGTGCAGAGCGTGTTATTCACAGGTTGAGCACTTTTGAGTTTTTCTGACGACAAATGCAGGAATAATGCATTTGTTTATTAAATTTTTTTAATAATATTAACAAGAATAGTCTTAAGAAATTTTTTTTTATTAAAATATTGTTTTCACTCAAATTTCTTGCAATATAACTTTAGAAAATGTTAAATTATGGAAAATGATAGAAAACGCATTTTAAACAAAGAATTTGTTTGTAAAAAATGTTTTTGTTTATTGTATAATTATGGAATATCTATATACAGGGTGCATTATACAGGTGCTGTGAGTCAATACACACTGAACGAACGCGTTGAAATCGTAGCGGTATACATTGAAAACAATCGCTTAATTGTGAAATCTGTGGGTGTTTATCGTAAAAAATTTGGGAGAAATTCGACGCGTTCAGACAAAACAATTCGTAACACAACATTTTCGAAAGGCCACGTTTTGATGATGATTGCCCTAAATTTTACGAAATGCGTAAAAAAAATATAAATAAAATATAAATATAGAAAGGAAGGAAACTGTCATTTCCTATGTATGTGTTTTAACTGCAGTTGTAATCTAGCTGTCACCTTCACGCCACGCACGGTATCTGGGTGTCCTTTGTAAGAACTATGAGCGTTTTTAAATCACGTTAGCGACGGTTGCCGAAGATTTATCAGTTTGCGCGTGTTTACGTTCAGCAAGCATTGCCGGTTCTTTTTTTCGCCTTGTAAACATATCAAATAATAATCTTTAATGCTTCCCCGGCGATTAAATTATTGGTTTCGAAAATATTGCTGGGAAATAAATATCATGCAGACACTTTTAGAGTCATGTATTTATATAATCGTAATTCATTTTTCTTTACATATATGCGGGTGATAATCATCATAGATTATCAAATTTCATTAAATGTATTGCTGGGTAACAAAATAAATCTATAATTTATAAGAAAAGTCAATATTCACCAGTTTTGTAATTTTGGAATAATTACACAGGCACACGAAAAAAAGTGAATTCGAATCCGTGGTTGGTTTGACTCGGCCACGTCGCATTTCGTTCCTAGCGTCAAAAAAAAGATGAAAGTTGGAACATTCATGGAAACACCCAGAAAGCAAAGCGGTTATGTGTTTTCAGGGTCGCTGAGTCCAAATTTGAAGGCCATTTGACTCGGCGAGGTCGCATTCCATTGATAACCTAAAAAAATAAATCAAAACACACATCAGTCTGTAGCACAAAATCCTGCTACAAATCAAATTATAATTTCAAATTGGGTAAATTTACATACAATAATAAATTAGTTTATCTATCAAAATTGTGCTTGCAGATTTTATCTGCAAAAAGTATTTAAACATTTTGTAGGAAATTGTATTCACATTTTTTGTTTTTATTTACCAATTAAAAACTGTCTAATCTTTGGATGATTCTCATTTCTTTCGTCGCTGCGGTGAACAGCGCATCATACAGCTACATGATAATCTATGAAGTTTTTACCCCTAGAAATATTTAAACAAAAATAAATTATATGTGAGGGGTAGTTGACAAAAAATTAGAAAATTGGAAAATGGAGTGATATTCAGATAGAGAGAAAAGAGAACAGTAAAAAAGGGAGAGGCGAACGTGCTGGAAAAGGAAGAGGGAGGGGCAGTTTTAGCATTAGTATGAAAAAGGAGTAGGGTACTAAGAGGGGAAATAAAGGAAATTAAAGTAGGATAAAAGAAAATAGAAGACAGATAGAAAATCGATAGAAATAAATTAATGGGTGGGATTATTTATGAAAGAATTAAAAAAATGGGACGACAAGTAGGAAAGAGTGATAACGAGGTTGAGGGAAAGAACTGAAATAATAGAGAAAGAATTAGGAAGCATAAAAGAAGAAAAAGTGCAGGACGATCTGAGGATAAAGGGGTTAAAGAAACAGATATAGGCGTGTCAAGAAGATAGAGATGGGGAGTTTGGTATGGAACGGAACGAAGGGAACAGGAGGGGGAGATAATGAAAGCCGAGAAGTTTAGATTAAAGGTTAAGGCAACTGAAAGAAAAATCGATTCAGTACAAGTAGGAAATTTAGAGGAAATAGTAGAGATAAGAGAAACAACTTTACAATTGTTGGCATTGGCATCGGAGGAGAACGAAAGGGTAAAGATAGAAGAATTTCTCGGGAGAGATTTGGGGTTAGAGAGAAAAATTAAGAAATTAAGAAGACAGGGTACAATCGGGAAAAAGCTCTTAGTAGTGGAAATTGAATTATGGAAAGCAAATCGCGAAATCATGAGGAAAAAATTAGGTTAGGTACAAGTAAAGTGTATGTAATATAGACATGTCAATTTCTTCTGATGAACTAGAGTAGTTGTACAGTCGTGTGGTGATGTCTCGTCTAGGGACGTTGCCTATTCCCGAATAAAATTTAAATAGTAACCTAAGTTGTAATTATTTTATTACAGTAATTTTAAAATTTTGTGAATGAAGGTAATTGAAAAGAAAAGTTTACAATATATCCACATTATGCACAAGTTAGAAAGATGAGTATTAGAAATCAAATATGATTACTATATCGAAATGTAAATTAGGCTAATTGTTGGTTATCAATATGGTATCAATTTCGGTAATTAATAACTTTAAATTTTTGTAAGTTTTTCTGAAAAAGATCTCACTTCGCACGACTGGCACTCGAACTACAGAACTTCCGATTGTCCTTCGGGTGCTTTCCCATTAGGCTATTAGAAAGATTAAAAAAAGGAACCTTTTTTCAGAAATGCACAATATCGCAAGGCAGGTGTTACATTTCTGATAGGAGTAATTTATATGATTCTGCATTATCAGAGCTAGTTACTATCGATCAGTAAGTTCTGAAAAAATGGAAAATAAATTTAGAAGAATTTTTGAATTAAGGTTTGGCGAAAAAAGATCTTATTATTTCCCTCCACTGGGAATCGAACCACAGAACTTTTTATTGTCAGTCTTGTGCTTTCTCATTAAGGTTTTAGAGAGATCGAATGAATTCTGATAATAAATAATACAGAATCTTTTAAATTACTCTGTATCAGAAGTGTAACACTTGGCTTGAGATAGCGTGTATTTCTGAAAAAAGATTCTTTGTTTGATCTCTCTAATAGCGCAATAGGAAAGCACCCGACCAGCCATCGGGAAGTTTTATAGTTCGCTTCCCAGTGGAGAGAAGTGAGAAGATTTTTTTCAGCAAATTGAATTTAAAACATTTTTTAAAATAATTTTCCATCTTGTCAGAAATGACGTTAAGTATTTTCTGTTATGTGAAGAGCTAATTTGATCGATAGTTTTTCTTTCGATTTTTGCATATTGTATTATTACATCTACACTGATTGATATTAACTAGCTCTGATGATAATACAGAATCCTTTAACTTAAATTAAAGTTTCTAAACGCAAAAATTAAAACAAATCTTGTTTAAATGATAACTGCCTTGACAATACGCAGGTACTAGGCCGGTGTAAACGCAAACTTAAACTTTAAAGTTTAAACCTAATTGTTCAGTCTAGAAAGTTTTCTTAAAGTCCTTCACGTATCAATACAGTAGCCTCAAATTTACTTTCCAATTTTACGTTTAATATAATATTTAATGAAAAGTATTTGAATTCTAATTTTTGTCAGATGTCAGTAACAAGTTTTTTTATTCCACCAAAACTTTTGCTTAGTTCTGTACAATATAATAAATAAATACAATAAGTGCAATACATTCTGTTATTATATTTTATTTTTATAACTTATCTTTCTACTTGTAAGTCATGGGAATATATTGTTATACTTAAACAAGTACATCCAACTCTTAGTTGTCCCCAGTGCCGGGGGTTGCCTCGCACTAAACTTGTAACTAAATCCCTTTCCAATTGGAATATATGATATTGCGCGATATACTCGACTGACTACTCGCTCACTGTGGCCCTTCCGAGGCGACAATCGCAACCGCTCTGCAGAGGAGTTCCTATTTCCCCAGCTTTTCGTGGGACTTTTATGTCAGAAAATCTTAAAAAACAAACAAAAAACAATGAGGGACTCGTTCCAGGACCCTCCTTACACTCACCGCAGAAAGCGGAAGGCTCTGTAGCCTGCAGAGGGCAATCCACTGGAAGTGGTGCGAGACAATAAGGCTGGCGACAATCCTGTCGCCACAATAGAAGAGCAGCTATCGGTGATCTGCGTGAGGAATAGGAACCGTTCCAGCGCTCAGAGGAAGAAAGCGTATTTCAAATAGCAGCCAGGACAACAAGGCTCCTGGATCTGCACCTGGAGCAACCCCTCAGGCTCATATTATGGGCAAGAGGGAAAAGGGCTCCAGAGAACCCTCATCCCCCAAATAGGGAGTTGAAACGGCAGAAGGCTCTGGATACACAGAGCCTTGCTTTCGTGTAGATGGTTAACAACGTCTTGCTGAGAGTTGTCGTTGCGTCGGGTTATCCTGGAACCTGTCTAGCTCTCAATGACCTGGACAGGTTGAGGGAGAAAATCTCTAACGAGATTGACATGGTACACCACGAGGGGCGCGCACTAGATTCAACGACATCTTCATCAGGTCGGGGGCGATCGTGGTCGAGGCCGCGGATGTCTGGTCAAGAGACCAGAAAAGTCTATTCTAAAACAAAAGGAGGATTTCCTTGAAGATTTTTTCAATAGAGAGTTATTCTTTCCTTTTTATATATTTTTGCAAGGCGTTTACGACGAAATATTTAAATATTTCATGTGTGTTAAATTAAAAATACTACATTAAGGGGTAAGTGCTGTTTAAATCGGCCATTCCCTTTTTCATTTTGCCTAATTCAACTGTTGACACCAAGCAAATACTAACAAAGAAGCAATTAGAAATTAATGGAAGGATTGAAAAGGCCGATGATTTTCAGAATAATACAGTCTAAGAAGGAAATAAAGCCCCGTTGAAACACACCTTGAATAGAAACGATGCTGACTAGATTTGTGAAGATGCTGAATTCCACAACGATGTTTTTGAAAACTTAGATTTTACACCTCGTTGTACTTATGGTCCTACCCCTAAGTTTGTAGATAAAGCAGTGCAGGTTGGTAATTCGTTAAACTCAGCTCCAACTGCGGATTTAGGGGTTACTTTGAAAAGCGGAGATCTATGTCACTTTTGTTTTTGTGACAATGTAAAGAACGATAAGGAATTGAGCACTACCACGGTCCTCAACAAATGAATGTCTTAGATGAGTTGATTAAGTTTGTAGAAGTTTTGAAACCACGATTTCTGTTTTATATCTAAAGATTGACGATTCGTCAAAGAATTACTATGTGTTTCATGAAACTGATATACAGCATGAGCTATCCACTTTTGGTAATATTATTTCGATCGTGTTCCAAAAGTCATTGTCAAAGAGTTATTTTAAATATAGACATACCGAGATCTTTCGAATAGTTTGCAGACATCTTAACTCAAACTTCGAAGAAGTTATGCTGCCAAGTGCCCACATACTGGTTTTATAAGAGGTAATACACGAGTAATTATGCGTCAGGGTCGACTCCGAGATGGGGGGGGGGGGGATCTCATTCCAAACTAAACCATACGGCGCTACAACTTTAAATAGAGCAATATTTGAGCAAAGTGGGATGATCGAATTGTTGGAGGAAGATGAAAGCGAAATGATCAGAAACCAATAAATTGTGATGGACAAAGGGTTCCTTATTGATGCCACCTGCAGAGAATGGGGGATCAAATTAATTAGATGGCTACTTTTGCTCAAGAATTTGTAATTTTCAGAGGCATCGTCTTAAAGTGTTTACGATTCTTGTTTCTAAAATTTCAGCATGCCTCTTCTGGAAATGAGACCAGATTATGAATATCATGTGTGCAATTGTTAATGTATCTGTACAAACTTTAGATGATTCGAAATTTTTGCACGCTGATTCATTTAAAATTCATGAAGAAGCTATCCACGACCTAAAAGTTCTTGATGAAATTCCTGAAAAATAGGACGAATACCCAGAAGATACGGTTTTCTACAGTTTGTTGATTCCTTCAGAATAGTTGGATTTATCCAACTTGGATAAAGATCCGAGGCAGCCAAATCTGAAGAATGGGAGGGATGCGGAACAAGTTGGAACACGAACTCCATTAATTTTGCGGCTATAACTGCGGATGGGTGAGCTAGTGCATTGTCATGATTGAATACAACTTTTTTGTTGGTAAATCCTGAACGTTTTTCTTATCGCTTATTTTTTAAATGGACCAATAACGATGCTTAGTATATACTAAGGTGAGAAGAAAATAATACTTTAGGGTTTCTTAGGAGCGAAAAGCATATATCAGGGGTGTTAGTTGAAGTTGGCCGGTTTTGTCAATAAAGAAAACACTTAATCCTCAAGGGAAACTCAAAAAAATTTTATTCAAAGTGTTGACTATTGGATTCTACACATTTAGAAAAAGGTGATAGTCGGACGAGGCGAGGTCTGAAGAGTACGGCGGTGGGTCTTCGGGCCCATTCCGTCCGTTTTTCGATCAACGCATGATTCAAATTGATAATTTGTTGTCGGTAGCGATCCGTA
>JAAAKG020137877.1:0-12791 GCA_010014905.2 Druon quercuslanigerum
AGAACCGTGATCGTCGACTAAAACTCAACTCAGATACGATTGAACATTTTTAATCGTATCTCGGAAACCGATGAAGAATTTTTAAGTTTCTTTGGCTTAAATTAGAGATAAAATTTCAGGCTCTATGTCGTATAATTTTTACATTTTTGCAACAATTTTCCTAGGTCATGCCAAAAGTTGAAGTCGAGGAACAAAATTTTAGAAAATCTAGAATTTTTTTAAAAAATTATCACGTGCTGTATTCTCTTTAGAGGATCAAAAAAAAATCTGACATTACAGTGATGTTTAATAGTGTTTGCGTCAATCGATCTCATAATTTCCTTTGGTAGTGTAGTTTCTATAAATGGATCATTTTTTCTAAATCACACTGTAGCAAAAATACAAACTTATCAAAAACATTGTCGTTAAATAATTCTTCAAATATTTTTTGAAAATGTGTTAGAGCGACGTACATTCAAGACATAAATTTGCTTTCGTAAACAATATTTT
The DNA here is from genome assembly GCA_010014905.2 of Druon quercuslanigerum. Taxonomy (NCBI): domain Eukaryota; kingdom Metazoa; phylum Arthropoda; class Insecta; order Hymenoptera; family Cynipidae; genus Druon; species Druon quercuslanigerum. The sequence continues at coordinate 490 of JAAAKG020137877.1, forward strand.
CCTTTTAAACAAAAATTTGTATCACAGTAGTAAAAATACGAAATTATCAAACACATTGTTTTTATTTAATAAATTGCACTGTAGTAACAATAAAAATGGTCAAAAAAATTATAGTTGAGAAATGCTTAAAAAATTTTTTAACCGTATTTTTCTTTAAGTTCACGCGTAAAAAATTTTAGTGTAAAAATTTAGTTAAAAATATATTTTTTTAATTTTTAAATTAAGATTATCGAGTTTTCTGTTATTATCAAAAATTATTTCGGTGAAAGGAAACAGTTCTTCGCCTCAAAATCACACACAATTCTCCTACATCTCATGCAGTTAAATAATTATTTAAATATTCTACAACAAAATTTTAGGGAAGAACGTTTGATGAGAACATTTAAATTTTCCTAACAATAAAAATGTTTAAAACAATTATAGTTGAAAAACTGTTTAAAAAATGGTTTTAAACACCTATTTATTAAATTGCATGTATGAAAAGTTTCATCAAAGAAAATTGTGGTGTGGAGGAATATTTTTCATTCCTAAATTAAAATGTACATTGTAGTTCAATAATTGTTGAAATGTTCGTCGACTGAATTTTTAAACAGCCTAAGTCAGTACAGTTTAATATAAAAATTAAATCAAACAAAATATAATTAAAATTAAAATACAACAATTTTATATAACTTAACCACTACGAAATTAACCAATGAATAACACTTTAAATTGTTTAATTGTTTCCTTAAAAGAAATTATGTAATTTTTAGAGATTTAATAAAATTAACTTTCACAGACTTAGATTTACATGAAACTAAATACAGCATTGAATATCAATATGGTCTACGATAAAAAGGATTTGTTTCAATGCATGAAAAGAAAAATAGTTAAATATTCTCTTCTCGCATATTTCCAATCTTCGCGTGTCTATTTTTATGATCCAGAGTGTCATTTACACGTGTCAAAAGAAAGCAGAATCGTTTTCAAAGGCCTTTAAAACGACCTACATTACTTTGAATCATTCGAGGACGTAAATGCGCTTCCCTGAATTGGGCAGCTTTTCACTGAGTGACACAAGGAATACATAATACTTGTCTATGTATATTAATACAGTCCAAAAAAGGCTTTATTTTATCCGTAAATGGGTCCTCTAGAAATTGCTCCATTTGGTGCCAAAACGACCCATAAATTATGTCAGATTTTTTTATTTTAATTTTTCTTTTAATAAAAATATGTTTTGAAAATTCTGTTAAAATCTTCGATTCATGTATTTCAATAAAAGTAATTCAGCCAGGTTATCTAAAGTTATAAAATCCATTAGCAACCGAAATTATAAATAAATAAAAATTATACAAAATTGTTTGCCACCCCAGGTTGAAAAATAGACTGTTTAATTATTTCAATTGAGATAAGAGTGTAATTAAATCGCCCAAATTTACGATTTCTAGTTTTTAACGGATATTTCCAATGAGAAAAATGACTGGTTGGCCGAACAAAAGTTTGGTATGCTGAAAACAAATTTTATGGTGTGTACCATCGAAAATTTGGTTGTCGAATAGATAGACTTTATAAAATTTTCCATGTTTTTTTGTAAAAGCAATACAATTATTTTGTCAAAGTAACAATATTGTTTTGTTAAAGTAAAAATTGTATTTATTCATATAATAAAATATCTCATTTATGCAAGGAAACGATAAAGTAAGAAAAATGAATTGATGAAATATTATTTTGTAAGCGTATAAAATATTTTTCTCAGGTTACGTTTTGGCTTTGATACATTTTTAGGGTCCCAAAATAAAGGTCAGCTTCTTTAAGAAGGTTATCCTAAAAAAACAATTTTAATTGAAAGCAGTTTTAAAACATTATGTTCTTTGGAAGTTGTTAGATTAGGCACAATTTTTATCGCTTTGGTGTTATTTTAACACAAATTGTTTCATCTATTTCTTTAAAATAAATTAAGAAGACTTCCACAAGTAACAAAAATAAATTGATAAAAGAATATTTGAAGATTTATTGTGAAATTATACCCAACTCTATAAATTCGAATGAATGAAATTTTTTATTAATTTCAAACAGTGACTGATGTCTAACAATGGACCACATATTTTTAATGATGAATTAGTTAAACTATCTGGTTCACCAGTAAAATGTAACTGAATTATAATTCGAATTCTATAACTTATTGATATTTATAAAAATGCTAATTGTATTCCTTATTTCAAAAGTTGACAAATAATAGGCAAAATGAATTTTTAGTAACGTTATATCGATAAAAGTACCTATTTCTTATATTCCGTTTATTTTTTTTTACTAAATTTATATTTAAACGGCAAAAATATTGTTCTTTTTACAAAACTAAGCTTCTTAGAAAAAATGGGTGATTTACTTTACTGTAAGTATAATACATTCCAGGTATTTGAAAGTAAAATAATCTATTAACACCTGCAAATAATATACAATTCAGGGGTCATTTTGATACCAAAAGAAAAAATTTGTAGACTAAATATTTTAGAAAAATGGCATTTTTGCACTGCCCCCATGAATATATGTATGCGTATATTCAGAATTTTTTTAAAAATCCTTGTAATCTTTTAAAATTTCTGAAAATCTATTTGAATTTTATTAAACCTTTTAATGTTATTATTTAAATCTTTTCCAAGCTGAAATATCAGAAAAACCAATAATCTTCTAAATTATATTTTAATTTAATTTTAAGGATATTTCTCAAAAGCTTTAATAATTGCTTTCTCATATAGGGAAATTTAGTAATGACCTAAATTTTTAAGTATACTTTTTTAACATATTCCGTTATAATTCGACGCCAGAAGCTGAAAAATACAATTTTCAACAAATAACCGTGTATTCAAATTTGATAGGATTTTAATCTAGATTGGCCATTTAAAATTAGTTTTTTATTAATGCAGAGATTTGAATAAAAATATTAATCTTGTTAATATTAAAAAAATTTTTATTCGTATTTAATAGCAGCATAGCGATATTTCTTGCATTATTTGTTCGCTTCTTCGAGATTTAACGTTCGATCTATTATTGAACCTTTTCTGACTCACCAGTAACGATTTATAAAGTTTAAAAAATTTTTTTATCTGCTTATATGACAAAAAATTGTTTAACATTTAAAATATAATAATATAATATTTAGTGAACTTGTTCGCGTCTTCGAGACGCATCTATTGACCTATTTTTACCCTTTTTTGACCCAAGGTACCAATTTATGAAGCTTAAAAAAAGGTGTATTCTTCTTATGCAAACATAAATTTTTTCATATTAGGAATACTGCAGTACTGTATCTGACATGTTTGTTAGCCTCTTCGAGACTCGTCTACTGATCTACTGGCGATCCATTTATCAATACCGATAAATTTCAGAAATATATTTTTTATCTTGTCGATATGGGGAAAAAAATTTTAATGTTTGGAATGCAATATTAATATATATGACATATATATATACATACACTACCGTCCGAAATTATGAGATCGATTGACGGAAGCACTATTAAAAATCACTGCTGGCTTTGAGCCACGATAATTCAGCGAAAAAAAAATGATAAGGCATTTTTTGAAAAAAAGTTGGAAAGCCAATGAAATTCCATGTCTATTAATGTCGAACAGATTTTTATTGATCTGCTGAAGAGAATACAGCAAAACAAAATACAGCAGTTTAACAAAAAATTCTAGATTTTCTAAAATTTTGTAGCTCGACTTCAACTTTCAGCATGACCTAGCAAAATTGGTGCGAAAATCTGAAAGTTATACTACATAGAGCCTAAAATTTTATCTTTAATTTAAGCTAAAGAAACTTAAAAAATCTTTATCGGTTCCCGAGATACGATTGAAAAGGTTCATTCGTATCTGACTTGAGTTTTAGTCGACGACCACGGTTCTCGGCCGGTCTGCTGCTCGTCTCCTTCGTTGAGGCAGGACGGTATTAGGCTACGCACAGAGGTGGTGCTTCATTGGGGCTCTCTTATACTTTTGATTCTGCTCATCAGTAATTTATATTTCAAATTATTGTAAATTTTTAAATTATTCATTGTCTTTGTTTAATTATTTACGATTATTTTAATTCAGAATTATCTCCATATTAAAGAATAAAAATGATAAACATTTTTTTTTTATTTTTATTAACTAGAATATTAATAAAAATATAGATATATTGTTACGAGAGTAAACTATTTTTTAAAAGAATTAAGCATCTAAATTCCAAATAAATTATTTATATAAAAAACACTCAAAAATATTAAAAGTGAAGAATCAAGTATAGGAGAGCTTTAATCAAGCACCACCTCTGTGCGTGGCCTTTTCAGTCCTGCCTCAACGAAGGAGGCGAGCAGCAGACCGGCCGAGAACCGTGATCGTCGACTGAAACTCAAATCAGATGCGTTTTAACATTTTCAATCGTATCTCGGGAACAGATAAAGATAAAAAGGTTTTTTAGGTTTCTTTCGCTTAAATTAAAAATAAAATTTTGGGCTCTATTGTGTATAATTTTCTGATTTTTGCAACAATTTTCCTAGGCCATGTTAAAAGTTGAAGTAGAGGTACAAAATTTTAGAAAATGTAGAATTTTTTTTAAAAGTTATCACGTGTTGTATTCTCTTCAACAGAGCAAAAAAAACTGTTTGATATTAATAAACGTGGAATTTCATAAGCTTTCCAACTATTTTTTTAAATGCCCTATCATGCTTTTTCGCTGAGGTATCGTGGTTCAAAGCCAGCAGTGATTTTTAATAGTGCTTGCATCAATCAAACTTTTAATTTCCGACGGTAGTGTATTTGGTTTAAAACTGACTTTTTTGTTAAAAATTCAACTTTTTAGCTTAAAAATTGACAAATTTAATGGAAAATTTAACTATTTTTATTGAAAATTGGCGTTCTTTTCGCTGAAAATAACTTTTTTAACCCAAAATTTGTGTTTTACATTTTGTTGTTGTTTTTGTTTCGTTAAAAAGTCATGGATTTTTGTCCAAATGCGACTTTTGTGGTCAAAAATTATTACTGTTTGTTGCAAATTCATAGAATTTGTTAAAAAAACTGACACTTCCAGTAAAAATTGATTCTGTTTCAAACATATTCGGTTGGAAATTCAACTTTTTGGTTTAAAACTAACTTTTTTGTTGAAAATTCAAATATTTTGTAAAAAAAATCGACCTTTGGTTTGAAAATTTAACAATTAGGTTTCAAAATTCAATTATCTCGTTCACAATTCGCTATCCTTTATTTGAATTTGACTATTTTGTAACTGCAATTCAGAATTTACAGTTTTTGTTAAAAAATTTATCTTCTTTGGTTAAAGTTTTAACAAAAATTAATAAATTTTTTAAGAGGATTAAAGTAATTTTTTTCCAAAGTCGTATATTTTGTTTATATTCGATTTTATTACATTTTTTTGTTAAAAGTTTAAATTTTTTTGGTTTTAAATTAAAATTTGTTTAATTCACAACATTTAAAAAATTTAGAATGCATCTCTTTGTGTTGGAAATTCAACGACTTGCCTGAGTGAAACTTTCTTTTTGGGTAGAAAATTAATCTTCTTGATAGAAAATTTATCAATTTGCTTAAGAATGTATAAAATAATTTGAAATAAAAATTACTGATGAGCAGAACCAAAAATATAGGAGAGCCTCAATCAAGCACCACCTCTGTGCGTGGCCTATTCGGTCCTGCCTCAACGAAGGAGGCGAGCAGCAGACCGGCCGATAACCGTGATCTTTGACTAAAACTCAACTCAGATACGATTGAACATTTTTAATCGTATCTCGGGAACCGATGGAGATTTTTTAAGATTCTTTCGCTTAAATTAAAGATAAAATTCAAGGCTCTATTTCGTGTAAGTTTTAGATTTTTGGAGCAATTTTCCTAGGTCTTGCTAAAAGTTGAAGTCGAGTTACAAAATTTCAGAAAATCTATCTTTTTTTAACTTATCACGTGCTGTATTCTCTTCAGCAGATAAAAAAAAATCTTTGCTACCATTATAGACGTGAAATTGCATAGGTTTTCCAGCTGTTTTTTTTAAATGCCCTATTATTTTTTACGCTGAGTTTTTGTGGTTCAAAGCCAGCATTGATTGTTAATAGCGCTTGCGTAAATCGATCTCATAATTTCCGACGGTAGTGTATATCCGTTTGCATCTTAGAGACGCATCATTTGCTCAATTAAAGAACTTTTCACGACCTACCATGACGTTTACAAATTTTTTCACCAAATTAATCACTTTGTTGTTGAGAGGATTTTTTTTAGTTGGCAATACATAACTATTGTATTTGATGTTATTGTTTTCGTCATCGAGACGCGTTAAATAACCTTTTGAAAAACTTGTTATGACAATTCTTGATCAATTGATAGCAACTCAGAAAGTTTAAAAAATATAAAATTTTTATATGAGGAAAACTTTTTTAGCTCTAAAATATAGTATTATTAAAAGCTAAAAACTTGTTTATTTTGGTAGAACACACCGATTGACTAAAACATCGGGTTAAAAACATTAAATTTTTTTTTCTTTGTTAGGCAAAACCTTTCTCATAGTGAATATATCATAGATATTTACTCTAATGGATTTTGATGATTTCTTTAAATAATTAAATAATTCCCATTGGATATGGGGACGTAATTAAAATTGTAGTTCTATAAATGCTTCAGTGCACTCAATAATGTAGATGGTAATTGCGTAAATCATTTAGCAAAAAACTTGGTCTAAACTGTATACCTATATAGAATCTAATCAAATAAAAGAGGGTTGAATCGTGAAGTGAAAACCAGGACCGATAGCATTTTATCAAGCTATGTGAATTTCTCTTCGAATGTTTTTTTTTTTTTTTTATATATACGACAGCGATTGGCGGCTGTTTTTATCGGTCCTTGAAATATATTGCTTGGGGAATCCTTTATATAGAGTGCAAACAGTAATCGGGAAACGTTCCAAGAGAATATCCGCTAATATTGGCTAAATGTAACAGACCAGAATTCCTGATAATGATAGCCGCCAATTTTTTGTGTAAGGGGTCATAAAGAGGGTCTTGAAATTTAAATAATAAAAAATGCTGCAAGAATTTGTGTAAGAGAACAAAATATTTAAATTTTATAAAAAAAATGGGTCTTTCTTTAGAGCACTTTAATGTGTTTGTTTCTTTTTGTATGCTGATATTGTTTTTATGCAACATTTAGAAGCGTTACGCTTTTTTTTTATTTTATTTATTATTTATTTTATTATTTGGTTATTTGGTTATTTGGTATTTAGTGCATTTGCTCACTTTAAAAAACGGGAAAACTTGAAATTGTCAGGGAATTTTTATGTACTTGGATAAACCTGAGAATATCAGAAAATTTTCATAAGTCATGTTAATTTTCAAGCACTTGCTTGAAATGTTTAAAGATTATATTAAAAAATTAAGTAGCAATGCAACGATAACTTAATTATAATTTAATGTAAATAAGAATAGAAATTTAACTATTGTATCTTTGTTGAAAATGGATCATTTCTAACTGAAAATATATACGTTTACTTGTAAATTCAACGGTTTCGTACAAAATTTTTTTTTCTTGTTCGAAAATTCATCTCTTATATTGCAAAATAATATTCTCAACTAAAATTTCCTTTGTACAATTTTTGGTTCAAAATTTTCTGAAAGTTAAAAATTTATCTATTTTATTAAGAATTTGTTCTTTTTGGTAGAAAATATATCTTCTTGGTCGAAAATGTTTTTCTGTTGTTGAAAATTTAACTTTTCTAATTAAAGATTCATAATTCTAATTAAAAATGGGTTTTTTGTCTTTTTTTTTGTAGAAAATTAATCTTCTTGTTTAAAAATTCATCTCTAATGTTGAAAATTACTATTTTAAACTGAAATTTCCTTTTGTACAATTTTTGGTTCAAAATTTTGTCATAGTTAAAAATTCATCTATTTTATTAAAAATTTGTTCTTTTTGGTAGAAAATTAATCTTCTTGGTTGAAAATGTTTTTTTTTTTTGTTGAAAATTCAACTTTTCTAGTTAAAGATTCATAATTCAAATTAAAAATTTGTTTTTTTGTATTTTTTTGTACAAAATTAATCTTCTTGCTTAAAAATTCATCTCTCACGTTGAAAATTAATATTTTCAAGTGAAATTTCCTTTGTACAATTTTTGGTTCAAAATTCATCTATTTTATTAAGAATTTGTTATTTTTCGTAAAAAATTCATCTTCTTGTTTAAAAATTCCTCTCATATTTTGAAAATTATTATTTTAAACCAAAATTTCCTTTTGTACAATTTTTAGTTCAAAATTTTGTTATGGTTAAAAATTCATCTATTTTATTAAGAATTTGTTCTTTTTGGTAGAAAATTAATCTTTTTCATTAAAAATGTTTTTTTATGTTGTTGAAAATTTAACTTTTCTACTTAAGGATTCACAATTCTAATTAAAAATTCTTTTCTTCTATTTTTTTGTACAAAATTAATTTTCTTGTTTAAAAATTCATCTTTTGTGTTAAAAATTAATATTTTAAACTGAAATTTTCTTTCAACAATTGCCTTTGGTTCCAAATTTTGTTATAGTTAAAAACTTATCTATTTTGTTAAGAATTTGTTCTTCTTGGTAGAAAATTATTCTTCTTGGTTGGACATGTTTTTTTGTAGTTGAAAATTCAGCTTTTCTAGTTAAAGATTCATAATTCTAATTAAAAATTCGTTTTTTTCTTTTTTTGTAGAAAATTAATCTTCTTGTTTAAAAATTCATCTCTTACGTTGAAAATTAATATTTTTAACTGAAATTTCCTTTGTACAATTTTTGCTTCAAAATTGTGTTATAGTTAAAAATCCATCTATTTTATTCAAAATTTGTTCTTTTTGGTAGAAAATTAATCTTCTTGTTTAAAAATTCATCTCTTATGTTGAAAATTATTATTTTAAACTAAAATTTCCTTTTGCACAATTTTTGGTTCAAAATTTCGTTATAGTTAAAAATTCATCTATTTTATTAAGAATTTGTTCTTCTTGGTAGAAAATTATTCTTCTTGATTGGACATGTTTTTTTGTAGTTGAAATTCAACTTTTCTAGTTAAAGATTCATAATTCTAATTAAAAATTCGTTTTTTGTCTTTTTTTGTAGAAAATTAATCTTCTTGTTTAAGAATTCACCTTTTACGTTAAAAATTAATATTTTCAACTGAAATTTCCTTCGTACAATTTTTGCTTCAAAATCGTGTTATAGTTAAAAATCCATCTGTTTTATTCAAAATTTGTTCTTTTTGGTAGAAAATTAATCTTCTTGTTTAAAAATTCATCTCTTATGTTGAAAATTACTATTTTAAACTAAAATTTCCTTTTGTACAATTTTTGGTTTAAAATTTTGTTATAGTTAAAAATTCATCTTTTTTATTAAGAATGTGTTCTTTTTGGTAGAAAATTAATCTTTTCCATTGAAAATGTTTTTTTTTGTGTTGAAAATTCAACTTTTCTAGTTAAAGATTCATAGTTCTAATTAAAGATTCATTTTTTCTATTTTTTTGTACAAAATTAATCTTCTTGTTTAAAAATTCATCTCTTATGTGGAAAAGTAATACTTCCAACTGAAACTTCCTTTGTAAAATTTTTGGATCAAAATTCTGTTATAGTTAAAAATTCATCTATTTTGTTAAGAATTTGTTGTCTTTCGTGAAAAAATTAATCTTCTTGTTTAAAAATTTATCTCTAATGTTGAAAATTAATATTTTAAACTGAAATTTCCTTTTGTACAATTTTTGGTTCAAAATTTTGTCAAAGTTAAAAATTCATCTATTTTATTAAAAATTTGTTCTTTTTGGTAGAAAATTAATCTTCTTGGTTGAAAATGTTTTTTTGTTGCTTTTAAAAATTTAACTTTTCTAGTTATAGATTCATAATTCTAATTAAAAATTCTTTTTTTTTGTGGTAGACAATGCATTTTGTTAAGTTCAAATGAAACTAATTCGATTAAATGATTCCATCATTTTACTTAAAAATGTATATTTTCGGTTGAAAATTTAATTTTTCAACTGAAAATTTAATTCATTATTGTTTTTGCATTCATCTTTTTTGATAGAAAATTAATCATTTTGGTTGAAAATTCATCCTTCACGTTTGAAGATTTAACGGCAATGTTGAAAATTACAATCTTATGTTAAAAATTAATTTCTTCGTTGTTAATGATTCATGTATTTCGTTTAAAATTTGTCTTTTTGGTTAAAAATTAATGTTCTCATCTGAAAATATAATAATTCAATTATTAATTTATAATCGTGTTTTTTGAGTTTAAAACTCGCATATTTTGTTAAAAATTGGTTCTTTTTGGTGAAAAGTTCATCTGTTTTATTAAAAATTATTATTTTAATCTGAAAATGTAATTATTTAATTATTAATTAAAAATTAAAGTTTTTTACTTAAAAATTTTTTATAGATGGTTGAAAAGTAAGGCGGTGTTGCAAATTGGTAGATAAAAAGGGGAAAAAAAGGATTTGATAGACTGACGCTATTTTCGATCAATAGAGGATATTTTGTCATTTCGAAGATGGATAGCGCACATTGTAAAGTACTACAAAATATAAAAAGTTTCAAGCACGTGTTGCACGTGGAAATAAAAAGTAAAATAATAATATAATAATATATAACAGACCTCAGAGGTCCGGGGTTCGATCCCTGAGCCGGTACCTCTGGAAACTTTTCTATGTACCTTTACCGAGGTTCTAGTGGTTCGGAACCCACCTTAATCTGTAGGTCCCCCCATCGTGCACTTGACTGCAACCCAGTCCGTCAATGTTGGGATAAAAACCAGCCTTTGTCCAATATGTCATAATAATAATAAATATAATAATAAAAATAATATTAAGTATAATAAAATTAAAAGTTATTTGATAGACTGATACTATTTTCGAAAATCAGAGGATATTTTGTCATTTCGAAAATGGATGGCACACATTGTAAAATATTAGAGAATATAAAAAGTTTTAAGCACGTGTTGCACGTGACAATAATGTTCGAAGCATAAAAACACGTGTAACTTTTATTGATTTTGAGTAGCGCTTTTATTCGTTATGTTCTGAATATTTTTGTAGTAATAAACGATACGAGCACATATGCCGAATCCAGAGGTTTAGGTAGATAATAGGAAGTAAAGAGAAACACACTGGACGTTTATATCCTGGCATGTAAGAGCTTCGATATAGGTTTCATTTATGTTACTAAATGCGATATTCCCGTCGATTTGCATATAGTATGTATATTTTTCCCAGTTTTCTCTCTAAGCAAGCGATTTTTGAACGCGAGGGTTTATAGAATTTTATCTTTATGCCCCTTTGTGATCGACACGTGTAACAACGATAAAAAAGAAACTCAGGGGAAAAATCCTTCAATATTATATAATAAGCAGTATATATAATAAGTTACTTTTTTTAAATATTCATTTACAGCGACGAATTCAGCTACCCCCCCACCCCTAAAACTTTGACATCCATTATGGAAGCTCCCTTAACGTACTTAGTTACAATTACGTTATCTGTAACTCTAACAAGTCTGATGTACCTTTTTAAATGTTAATATACTTGAGATTTTTCAGTATCAGAAAAATAGGGTTTACTACATCATTTGAATTTGACACAACGTTTTGTAGTTTTTTCACGCCCATGACCACAAGCCCTATTCTTTGTTCACTTTGGCCCCGATAACTTTTATTTCAGTTAGCATTCAGGGACGTTAAGAAACTAGTTATATTTTTCAGATACCGTTTTTGCATTTGAAAAAAAAATTTATTAAATTTACTATAGTGGATACTGATTTGATTTTCATCAAGCTAATTTCGTGAATTTCAGTTATTTTATTATTCTCAATGTGTTGGCATTTTCCGCACATTTATAACATTGTGGATATTTGATAATTGTTTATTTATTGAATGTGCTAAATCATTTTAGTTTGATACAACCTTTTGTCGTTCTTTGACGCCCATGACCAATAACCACATTCTTTGTCCACTTTGGCCCCGATAACTTGTATTTCAGTTAGCATTCAGGGACATTACAAAACTATTTATATATTTCAGATACCTTTTTTGGATTTTAATTAAAATTTATTTAAATTACTGTAGCGGTAACTGATTTCGTTTTTAGCGAGCTAACATTGTGTATATTTTATGATTTTTCATTTATTAAATGTGCTACATCATTTTAATTGTATTGAAAATATATACTTCTCGATTCATTTTTTTTAACTGGAAAATAAATTTAAGATCTTACTTTCAGTTGGAAAAATTATCCTTTTTGTTTAAAAATTCGTCTTTCTGGCTTTAAAGGTAAAAATTTCAACAATTTGGTTGA
>JAAAKG020137878.1:0-12791 GCA_010014905.2 Druon quercuslanigerum
AAATAACACACTCCTGTTGCAAAGGGAAAAACTTTCACTTATCGGTGTGACTCTGCGACTTTTTTCTAACAGTGTACAATTTAACAAATTTAAGGCACGCTTTCAAAAAAGCACCCTGATTTGAAAAAAAATCTCAAAAATTTCCTGGTATTATAAGTATATAAACTATCCCTGACATTTTCTGTTTTTTAGATTTCCAGGTAACTGTATAATCTTGTCTGTCCTAATATTATGAATAATATATTGTTAATATATATCTAACAAAAAGGACAAATTCTCATCCAAAAAGTTGAATTGTTGAATTTAGAGTGGAGAAAATTATATTCCACAAAAAAAGCTGAATTTTTAACCAAATATTTCAATCCAGCAATACAGGGTTACTTTTGCAAATACATTTTTTTAAATATTATTTTATATTATTATTTAGGAAATTTAAAGCACGCTTTGAAAAAAACTACCTGACTTAACAAAAAAAAATCTCAAACATTTCCTTGTAATATAGGCGTATTAACTATCCTTGACAATTTGTGTTTTTTAAATTTCCAGGTAATTGTATAACCTAGTGTGTCTTATAATTATATGTAATATATTGTTATTATATATCTAACAACAATTACGAATTTTCGTCTAAAAATTTGATTTGTTGAATTTTGAGCGGAAAAAATTATTTTTCACAAAAAAAGACGAATTTTTAACCAAACATTTTAATCCAGTAATACAAGGTGACTTTTGCAAATAAAAAATTATTAATATTCAATTTAATCCTATTTTATTCCATATCAGCATTTAATAAATTTAAAGCACACTTCCAAAAAAAACTCCCTGCCTTAAAAAAAAATCAAATTCAAAAAAACGTCTTTTCAAATTGGTCATGGAAAAAATGTGTTCAGTAAAAAAAACCAGGGAAATTCAAATTGCCTGATTACTAGACACCTTGATGATTATCATAATCACAAGATTCACCTGCAAGAAGGAAGCTCAAACACCGTCATGGTTCTCTGGCTCTAGCTGCGATAAACGGTCACAGGTTTCAGCCGAATGTTTGCGCACCTGCTAACTGCCACGTGTTCCGGGACATCCGCTGACCGTTGACGATACGCTCATGATTCTGAAAACCGTTGACGATATTCCGTTACAACCCCTGATATGATTGCTTATCGCTTGCAACGACCATTTAAATCTCTTCATGATCCTCCACTAACAAGTGGAAAATAAGGCAAAACTTTGCGGACTAAGTAGGATAGACCCGGGCAAGTCCGACCGCCGGGGCAAAAGCGACTTTTGATAATAAGATTGCTCTTCCGTAACAATTTAAGTTGCAATTTGCTATTCTTAGTCTATTTCATTTTTTATATGATAGTCGAAAATTGTTTAAATAAAGTTATCGACTAAACTAAGAAATTGACTAAATTTAATAATTAACTAAAATATACTGAACTACTTAAAAGCCTATCAGAATTTCAGCAATTGAGAAATAATAAAACAGACTTAATAAATAAACAATAAATAACAGTGATTAAAAATAATTCATAGCAACATTTTAATTAAAAACATATTATTTCTTGCTGTATTATTTTTTCAAAAGTAACTTTTATAAATAATAAAAAGTACCTAGCAATGAAACCATCACAATTTTACATTCTAAGATATTTCTATTTTATAAAAAAAGGTGTCCTTGGATTTCTATTTCCTATTATTAGAAATAGGAACAATTAAAACAAAGCATAATTATAACAAATTTTAAATATTAACCGTTTAATTTCTCTAAATAATGGAAAATTTCGGATTGGAAGAGCTTAAGGTTAAAAATGAATATATTAAATGATTTGGAATAAAAAATGTTCCACATTGAACTATTTTAGAGAAGAGATAAAATGTTAAAAAAGGGTAATATTTCGAGTAGAATGAAAATTAAATGAAACTTGTATCATTTCTAAAAAAGAGCGTTAAAATATTTGTTTGATTTGAAAGTTTCTGATGTTGAAAAATTTGTTTTCAAAAGCTTTCAAAATTTCAAAATTGCAGAAAAAATTTCGTAAATGGAAAGTTTGATAAAAAAAGCTAAGAGTATATTCTTTTTGATTAAAATCGTTTCAAAATAACAATTTTAGTTTAATATTAAAATTGTTATTAAGGTGTAAAAAAGGTGTCCTTGGATTTTTATTTTTTAAAATTAGAAATAGGAACAATTAAAACAAAACATAATTATAACAAATTTTTAATAATAATAGTTTCATTTCTGTAAATAATAGAATATTTCGGATTGAAAGAGCTTAAGGTTGAAAATGAATATATTGCATGATTTTGAGTAAAAAATGTTCCACATTGAACAATTTTATAGAAGAGGTAAAATGTTGAAAAAGAGTAATATTTCGAGTACAATGAAACTAAAACGAAACCTGTATCATTTCTAAAAAAGAGCGTTAAAATATTTGTTTGATTTGAAATTAAAAGTGTCTGATGTTGAAGAATTTGTTTTCAAAAGCTTTCAAAATTTCAAAATTGCAGAAAAAATTTCGTAAATGGAAAGTTTGAAAAAAAAAGCTAAAAGTATATTATTTTTGATAAAAATCGTTTAAAAATAACAATTTTGATTTAATATTAAAATTGTTATTAAGGTGTAAAAAAAGTGTCCTTGGATTTTTATTTTCCAATATTAGAAATAGGAACAATTAAAATAAAATATAATTATAACAAATTTTTAATATTAATAGTTTTGTTTCTGTGAATAATAGAATATTTCGGATTGAAAGAGCTTAAGGTTGAAATTAAATATATTGCATGATTTTGAATAAAAAATGTTTCACATTGAACAATTTTATAGAAGAGGTAAAATGTTGAAAAAGAGTAATAATGAAATTAGAACAAAACTTGTATCATTTCTAAAAAGAGCGTTAAAATATTTGTTTGATTTGAAATTGAAAGTGTCTGATGTTGAAAAATTTGTTTTCAAAAGCTTTCAAAAGCTTTCAAAATTTCAAAATTGCAGAAAAAAATTTGTAAATAGAAAATTTTATGCAAAAAAAGTTAAAATTGAATTATTTTTAATAAAAATCGTTTAAAAATAACCAATTTAGTTTTAAATAAAAAAATATTAAAATTGAATGCATTCTGGTTGAAATTGGAATAATAGGGCAATTTCAAAATATTAAAGAATGAATATGCTCAAACTTGAATTCAGAAAACAAGATTACTTAAAAAAAATAAAAATTTAAGAAATTTAAATAATATTAAAATTAAATTAATAATACTAATTAACGTCCATTAATTAACTTAATGAGCAGAATTCCAGTCGTTAGAGTCTTGATTTCATTTTCAGGAATTCTGCTCAGTTACTTAAAAATAACAGAAATTGCATTTGTATTATTTATAATTAAAACCCTTTAAAATTAAGAACTTAAATTAAAACGATCTTTATTTCAAGTTTATTAAAATTCTCTACATTTTTGAACTAAAAAATAAATTAAATGTATTAAGGAACAAGCTTATAAAATGCTAAAATTTAGCCTTTGTTATGTAAAAATGTAAATTAATATCAAAATGGATGGAAGAAATTTTGTTGAGACCAAAAAATTAATTTATTGTCAATTTCAATACTCAGAAATAAGAAAATTTGATAATGAAAAAATTTCTACTACGGACCATTGAAAATTGAACAAATCCGAGAAAGATTAATTACAAAGAATTGTGATATTAAAACTTTTTAATATTATTTTTTCTTGAAATATTCCCACAAGATATTTTTCCATGCTAAATTATTGTTTTTTTTTCAAATTATTGACTTAAGATGAGACAACTTTAAGATGTACCATTAACAATTGATTATTAAAAAATCAATGCAAAACCAATCAATACAAATTGCTATGATTGCAATTTTGTTTTAATTAGACAATTTTAACAATTTAAATAATATATTTTTTAATTGTGTTGGAAGTTTTCCGGATTTCAGACCATTTACAAATAAAAATTAATTGATTTTACATTAATTGTTACAGGTATTATATCTATATTTTACTATAATAGAAAAATAATCTAAAAAGTAATTAATATTATATATATATAGGTATGTATATATTAACGTTTTGTTAAATAAACAATTATCTGAAAGTTCATACTTCAAATCCAACAATCAACAATATATTTTGATCTAAAATTATTAAATACAAAACTGACAATCAGCACTTTTAAATAAAAAGTTAAAACAAATTAAATAGTGAAATTGTCCTGAATTTTTGGATTTTTTAATTTGAGACTACTTTTTTTCGCGTGAATTGCAGTTAAAAATCGTTAAAACATTAGGGCTATAATTTGAAAATTATTATACAATATAGGCAACGGAATTCTAAATTTAAATTTAAAGTATTTCAGGGTGGCCTCTACAAAAAACAATCTTGTCAAAAAAAAGAGAGAAAAAATTCGATATTAAAGATATTCAAATTTATTTTCCACCTCCTTGCTTATTTTAAAGAAAACAAACTGTATTTTCAACCCTCACAATTCTAATTAATACTTTTAATTAATTGAAATTAAAGAAAAGTTTTTAACTGGAAATTATAAAACTTGGCAGGGTTGAATGTGTAAGGAAAATAATTTTCAATTTAATGTCTATACGTAATGTGTAGACTTGCACAATATGTAGATTCAATATATGTAGTATCGATACCCAGCTAATTGAATGTTTAGCCTTTTTATTATATAAAAAATGTAAATTATTATCAAAATGGATAGAATACATTTTTTTGAGACAAAAAAAAAATTATTGTCAATTTCACTAATAAAAAATAAAAAAATTTTTATATGAAAAAATTTCTGCTACGGACCATTGAAAATTAAACAAATCCGACAAAGGTCAATTGCGAAGAATTGTGATATTGTTTCTTCTTGAAATATTTCCAAAAGATATGTTTTCATCTTAAATTATTCATTTTTAAAAATCTTCTACTAAAGATGAGACAACTTTAAGATGTGCTATTGATAATTGAATATTAAAAAAAAACAAACTTAGATTGCTATGATTGCATTTTTGTTGTAATTAGTCAGTTTTAATAATTTAAATGAAATATTTTTTAATTGTGGTAGAAATTTTCCGGATTTCAGACCATTTTCAAATAAAAAATTATTTGATTTTCAATTCCTGGTTCTAATGTTTTCTCAATTTTAAGACTTTAATATTTAAACATGTTATAGGTATTTTATTTATATTTTACTATAATAGAAAAATATTCGAAAAAGTAATTATTATTATATATATATTAACATTTTGTTAAATAAACAATTTTCAGAAATTTCACACTTAAAATCCAACATTTAATAATATATTTTAATCTAAAATTATTGAATACAAAACTATAAAAAAAAAATAATAATAAATAATTAAACTAAATAGGTGAAATATTAATGCTATCATTTATAAATTACTCTACTATATAGGCAATTAAATTCTGAATATAAATCTAATATATTTTAGGTTGGCCTCTAAAAAAAACAATCTTGTCAAAAAAAGAGAGAAAAAATCTGAATTTAAAGGAATTCAAATTTATTTTCCACCTCCTTGCTTATTTTAAAGAAAACAAACTTTAGTTTTAAGCCTCACAATTCTAATTAACACTTTTAATTAATTAAAATTAAAGAAAAATTTTTAAATAGAAATTATAAAGGAAAATAGTTTTTAAAAAATTCGTGTTATTAAAAAGTGATGTTATAGTATAATTTCGTCAAGTTCTGTAACCACTATCATAGCCTTTGTAAACTAAATTACAAATTTGTTGTCGCGCATCTTATAAAAACAGTTTCTAATATATGTTAATATGAATTTTTTACTTCAAATGCCCATCTTTTGAAATTTTTTTTTGCATTGCAAATATCTCAAATGGTAAGGTATAAGTAGGCCATTGTCAAAAAGTTTTAAATGCTGAAACAAGAATTTCGAATAATGAAATAAAAGAGAAAAGTTCGCAAATGCAGATCGCTTTAAAACTTATAAAATATATAAAAGGTTCATTAGTTACAAAATTAACAACAAATTTATTCATAAAAATTTATGCTGGAGACTTTTTTATCATAATAAAATAGAGCAATGAGAATCTGCATGCAGAAAATTACTCAAAAAGTCTCGCACGTCAGGCTGAAGAGTTGCTTTTGTCATATTTGTAGCTATTGCTCTGGATTCGTGCGATACAAATAATCCTCGGACGCAATAACTTCCCCTGTCAACTGCAGATAGCAGAGCTACATTGAATTTTTCTCAGAGATAAAATATATTTTATCTTGTAAATCCTGATTCCAAAATAAATTTTTCAATAACTTGCAAATTTATTTCTTGAAATTGGCACTGTTTACTTTAAAGAAATGAAAATGTTGGATATGATCTTATTTCAGCAAATTAAAAAAATTAATAGTTGATAATTCCAAGCATTTTTTTAATAAATTCAAAATTTTATACTGGGTCTTCAACACAAATGACATCCATTTTTTTAAAACAGCAATTTTGAACATTTTTCGTTTAGAAAAAAAGTGATAACCATTCTGAATTAAATAAATAATCCAATCATTTTTACCACTAAATTTTAAATTATTTTTATTTTCTAATATTTTCTAATTAAATATTTTTCCAAGATAAAGGATTAATTTTTTGAAATCTTTAACCAAAAACCGGACAGTTTTAGTATATTAGATTGAAAATAAAAATACCGAAGAATATTCAAAAAATAGAAAAAGATTCCTTTATATGATTGTAATGTTTGAAATTGAGCTATTTTAAGCCTTTTAATTGAAAATTATATTTCAAGTTGGCATTGAAATGTTGAATATTTTGGAAAATTTAAAAATTAAAAATTATTTAATTTGCAATGCGTGGTTCTAAAATCGTCTGATATTTAAGGCTCAAATCTTAGAAATAATTTTTTAATTTTTCCTTTTTTTAATATATCCTGGAGACACTTTACACAAAACTGTTTATTACAAATCATTTAAAATAAAAATTATGCTACTAGCAACTCTTTCTGTTTTATATTTTATCATCCTAAATAATCTGAGGTCTTGAAATTGTGTGCATTCAAATTACAACAAAACAATTAGATATATTTCAATCTAAAATTATTTTAGTTAAAAGTGACTATCAAGACTTTTAATATTAAATATTGCAATTTTCAAAGATTGAACAGTGAAATTGTTTTGCAATTTTTTGGACTTGAGCTTTATACTAATTGATTGAGAAATTTCAAACCAAATAGCAATAAAAAAATTTCTTGAAGTCGTCTAAATTCTCTAAATCAATAAAATTATTTCAAAATACATGAAATTTCATTACATTGCATGAATTTATGAAATTTGGAGAATTTCCTGAAATTCTGAAATGTTGTGAATTTAGGGGATTTAAGAAATTCAGATATTTCCGAATATTAAGGAATTAAAAATAATGATGTAACGCGAAAAACTAAAAATATTGAAATAATTCCAGGGAGATTAGAGAATTAAAAGAATCCAATATATTGATGGAAATTAAGGAATTGAAAGATTTCAGAGAATTCAGAAATTTCTAGGATTTTAAGGATTTCCGAGGATTTAAAGAATAAAAGAAATTTAAAATATTTGAGAAATTCCAAAAAATTCGACTATTTATATAATTAAAAATATTCCATGAATTCCAGCATTTTAGATATTTCCAGTCATTTGGAGAATTCACAATATTTAGGGAATCTAAGGATTTCACGGAATTTTACGGATTTTAGAGCATTTAGAAAATTGCAGCAAATTCTCAAAATTGCGTGGCCTAAAGGGAATACAAGGAATAAATTAAATTAAAATTACTTAAGGATCTTAAAGAATATAAAAAATAACTGTTTAACGATCCTAGAGGATTTGAGGAAATTCAGGAATTCAAAATATTCAGACTTTAAAAAATTTCTAATATTTAAGGAATTCTAGACATTTCATGAATTCTGGAATTTGCCACATTTTTTGGAGTTCAAAGAATTCAGAATATTCCAGGAATTCAAGAATTTTAGAAATTTCGTGTATTCGAGGAATTTAAAGAATTTCATGAATTCATAATATTCAAGGATTTTAGAAAAATTTGAATAATTAGGGAAATTAATATACTTAAAGAATTCAAAGAATTTCGAGATATTCAAGAATTATTCCAATTCAAAATATTTCAGGAATTCCAGGATTTTAGAAAAATTTTAATAATTAGGTCAATTAACATATTTAAAGAATTCAAATGATTGTGAGATATTCAAGAATTAATCCAATTCAAAATATTTCAGGAATTCCAGGATTGTAGAAAAAGTTTAATAATTAGGTCAATTAACATATTTAAAGAATTCAAAGGATTCAAAAATATTCAAGAATTTATCCAATTCAAAATATTTCAGGAATTCCAGGATTGTAGAAAAAGTTTAATAATTAGGCCAATTAACATATTTAAAGAATTCAAAGGATTCCGAGATATTCAAGAATTTATCCAATTCAAAATATTTCAGGAATTCCAGGATTTTAGAAAATTTTTAATAATTAGGTCAATTAACATATTTAAAGAATTCAAAGGATTTCGAGATATTCAAAAATTAATCCAATTCAAAATATTTTAGGAATTCCAGGATTGTAGAAAATGTTTAATAATTAGGTCAATTAACATATTTAAATAATTCAAAGGATTCCGAGATATTCAAGAATTTATCCAATTCAAAATATTTCAGGAATTCCAGGATTTTAGAAAATTTTTAATAATTAGGTCAATTAACATATTTAAAGAATTCAAAGGATTGTGAAATATTTAAGAATTAATCCAATTCAAAATATTTCAGGAATTCCAGGATTGTAGAAAATGTTTAATAATTAGGTCAATTAACATATTTAAAGAATTCAAAGGATTCAAAAATATTCAAGAATTTATCCAATTCAAAATATTTCAGGAGTTCCAGCATTTTAAGTAATTTTTAGTTTTTAAAGTTTTGAAAGTGTTCAAAGATTAAAGAGTTTAGAAAATTCAAGGAATTTCGGGAATTTGAACTATTCAAGAAATTTAGGTCTTGCTGATAATTCAAAGAGTTTGAAAAATTTTAAAAGTTAAGGATTTTAGAGGAGTCAACGAATTCATAGAATTCAGAAAATTCCATGAATAAAAGATTTTAAGCGGATTTCAGAAATTTTAAATTATTTTCGCACTTCAAAGAATTCGGAGAATTTAAAGAATTTCGGAAATTTTTTATATTTAGGGATTTTGGCGAATTGAAGTAATTCAGAGATTTGAAAGAATTTAATGAATCTGAAAAATTTTCAATTCTTATTATTTTATGTACATAATAATAAACTAAGAAGGTTGAAGATTTCACTCTTAATTCAAGATGATTAATTGAAATTGTAACAGATTTTAACATTTTCATTATTTTAGTTTTTTTTTTAATTTTAAGTCAAAGAAAGATGAAAAGATATTATTTCAAAAAGAAAAAGCAAAAAAAAGCAGTTTATTGAACTTCCGATATATCTATTTCGAAAATATTAGTTTCCAATTAATAATAATAATAATATTTTATAAATTATTAATTAAACACAAATATTTTATTTTAACACTTAGATGCTTCTGAATTTTAAATGATAAAATATTTTTTAAAAAGACAGGAATGAAAATAAAGAATCATCTGTGTTAGTTTTGAATTGTAAATTTTATTCAATAAAAAAAAAATAATAATTTTAAAGTTATTTCCCATTTCTATGCAGAGAACAATTTGAAAGTTATAGGGTGTGAAATGATCAATAATTTAAAACCTTATCAAATACTAAATTCCTGGTTCTTGCATTACTTTTTGAAAATACAAAATGGAAGCTTTCCTAAAAATCTTACACTTGTTTCTACTCTCTTTTTGGATATTTTAGAAAATCGTTTCAAACGTTGTTAAATAGTTTAATGTTCCTCTTGAAATTAATTGATTTCAATCAAAAATCATCTTAATTATTGCTGGAAATATTTAGGACTTTTTTTAATATCTTAAAACATTTTGAAATTGTTCAAAAGCTTTTTTTCTCGAAATCTTTGAAAACGTACATCTTTGTAACATATCATTTAATATTCTCAAGATTCAGATCATTTTAAATTATTTTCAAACCTTCTGAATATCGTTTGATATAATTTAAAGTTTTAAAAAATTTTTCTTACTTTCTGAAAAATTAAAAAAATCTGAAAATATTACGATCGGCACCGGTATTTTTTGTTACTGGCACCGAGGTTAATAAAAATTTCTTAATTTTTCATTTATAATTTAATTTTTTATATCCCTTTAAAAGTGTGAAAAAGTTAAAAAATTATAATACAGTAAAAAAATTTCCGGAACATAATTTCTTCCAATATTCAAAATTTCTTTGCAAAAATTAAATTTAATTTTTCATCAGCAATGTTTGAAAAGATTCAGAAATAAGTTTTATTATGAATTAGCATTACTTATTTGAAAATTTTAACTTACTAAATTAATGGAACAATTTTAAACTTTGTAATTTATTTATGCGAAAACATAATTTGAGAGAGATTGAGTCTGAACTGTTCAATTTGTCAATTATTTAATTTTATAAATAATATTTAATTTAATTTTGTATGGCTAGTTCATGCATGTTTTTATTTTCAGTAACTTTTATAAACAATTTTGACAGATGAACTTTTTAAGCGGCTTAGAAAATTGAAAAGCTACTTTAAAAAAAAACAGTTTTTATTGCCCTTTTGTATAAGTATTTTATATATTATTATTATTTCAGTAATTTGAAATTTTTTATCCCGAAATTTTTTTTTTTTTTTTTGATATCAAAAACGTTATTACAGGTTTTTAAATTTCAAATTGATCTTTGCATGTTTTAAGATTTCTAGTTAAGTTTTTTTCCCGATTTCCCTTTTAAGGACAAATTATATGAGAGAAATCTAAAGGCACTGTCGAACAAAGTAGTATGTTATTGTTTAAATAATATCATTTATTTGATTTTGTGTATTTTTTTCTTTTGCTTTACGTAAAATCATAATTATTATTTATTTTTCGTTAATTATGGATTAATTTCTGATTTAAGAAATTCTCTACCATTTGCTTTGAGTGTTTCTTTTTAAACCACAATTTTTGTAATATTTTAAAAGTTTTGTTATAAATCTTAATAATAATCTTTCCTGTAAATATAAAACTATTTATTCTGAAAATATTAATAAAAAATTTCATTTCTGCGTTTCAAAAGCCATTCAATTTAATTCGAAGAAAATTAAAAGCTTTACACTGAATATTGTGGAATTCTTAAGCACTTTAAATTGCAAAAAATTAATTTTCAATCAAATTTCAAAAAAAAAAAAAAAAAAAATTGGTACAAAAAGTCAAAAAATACTGTAGATTCTCGTAATTTTTTTAAAAGATTTAAAGGTTATGTTGCCATCACTGGATTTATTGACATTCGCTGCTCCGAACAATCATAGGATATTTGCTTGTTCGAGGTACCACCCCAGCAAATAACGGAAAATGTGGAAAAACTATAATTCTTTAATTTCTTACTTTACTAATTTCTACTTATTTTCAGTAAACTAGGTTAAATATTTAATAATAAAATACATTTAACTAAAAATAATGAAGAGGAGACGACGAAAGTGAATAAAAGTCTCGAAACTGCGAGATTTCTGGCGGGATTTTCAAAATACCATAATCCAAATTTCAGAACTTTATACTTAATCAATGAAACTGAAAATGAATATATTTATTTCAATCATATCTTTTGTCAGAAATTTTAAAATTTGCACAAAGTAATTTTAAAATCACGCCAAAAAACTTGTTTCGAGACTTTTGCAATTTGCTCTTTATATTATACAGGGTGGACCATTTTAATCTATTTACCCCTAAATCTCCGGAAATAAGCGGTATAAAAAAATTGTTTAGGCAAAAGTTGCTCCGGACAATGGGGGCCATATTCCTTTAAAATCGTTTATGCCCTTCAGAGAAATTTTCATGGTTATTTGAAGGCTAAATTGATTTTTTTATTTGAGAACCCCAATTTTTGACGTTCGATTCTGAAAAAACGGGAAATTTTATGTCCAAGATGATAGTTAAAGTAAATTGTCACAATGTCAAATAAAGGTTAAACCGAGGTCAAATTTCAAACATCATGCAGAACATGAGTTTTTTTTGTTTTATTCTTTTAACACGTATGGGCAACACAAAGCTGGGGTGGATTAGGAACCAACGACCTTGATTACTGTGACCTTGAGCCTAACTTATATGGTCATTAGAAGGTCAAAGTGTTAGTTTTCTTTAACTAATACACCCGAAACCAAACCCTTAAACGCACAAGCTCCAAACCAACAAAATTTACACTTTGACCTTCGAATGACCTTCGAATTCAGCCTCAAGGTCAAGGTAATCAAGGTCCTTGATCCCAAATTCACCCCAGCTTTGTGTTGCCCAAACGTGTTAAAAAAAATCATGTTCTACATGATTTTTGAACTTCGACCTTGATTTAACCTTTTATTTGACCTTATGGCAATTAACCCTAACTGTTATTTCCAACGTAAAATTCCCCACTATTTCAGAATCTAATGTCTAAAATAGGGGTTCCCATTTTAAAAAATCAATGTGACCTTCAAATAACCTTGAAAATTGATCTAAAAGTCAAAACTGATTTTGCAAAAAGATGGCCCCTATTGTTCTGATTAACTTTTTTTGACAAATTTTTTTTATGCTGCTTATTTCTGATGATTTTGAGGTGGATATATTAAAATGGCCCACCTTGTATATCAAATACTATATTATATAAAATATTTTATTATTCTTTTAAAA
>JAAAKG020137879.1:0-35311 GCA_010014905.2 Druon quercuslanigerum
TTATTATTATTTTTTGAATTTTTATAAATACCGGCCGGAAATTTGTTTGAATTCACACAAAATAAATCCATAACAAAATTATATCTAGGTATTCCGCAAGCCCCATATGAAGTTAAAACTTATTTCCCATTAGAAAAAAAACATTTTTGTAAATTTTCTTCAGAATCCTTAATATTATCTGAATGATCCGTGAAGAAAATTTGAAACATATTTTAAAATAAAAAATTTTGAATTCAAGGAGAAAGCAAACAAATATTTTTCCTGCACTTTTCTTTACAGAATTTTTTTTCTTCCGATTTGGAAGTATTTTTATATTTGAAAGAAAAAAAGTATCAACCGCTTTTTGAAATAGGTCATATTGAAACATAATATTGATTTTTTTAAATATGTTAAATTAATGTTTTAAAGTTGTTATTTAAAATTTTCATGTCGCTAAGGTCATTGGTCGAATTTCCGAGTACAACATTTAACCGAATATCGAATTCTCAAGTTTCTCTGATAAGAGTGTGAAAAATATGAGATTAAAACGTAATTAAGCATTAGGTTTTTTGTGCCCAGAAGAACATTTTCGGCCTCACTGTGCCCTCTCTAGATCCGTTAATGAAACATTTTATACTTGAGAAAAGACTAAAAGTTTGATGATGAATTCTCTAAAAAAATTTTTAGAATTAATAACAATAAAATTAAAACATGGAGGTCCACATTCAGGAATACCTGTTGGTTCACGTTTAGGAACTTCATATCCTAACCCACGGGCATTTGGTTGAGGTCGGTCAGGTGGTGGTTGAGAAGCTGCATCTGTAAAAACAAATACAGAGATTTTTATTTATTTTCGTAGCAAAACTCAAATTCTTTGCTTCTATCCGGAAAACAAAAAATCGCACTTTGCTCAGCCTAGCTTTTCATTTACTAATATCAGAAATGTAAACAATTTAGAATGTAAAAATAACAAATTCGTAAATAATAGGAGTGTGTAAAATTTGTTGACATGAGTTAAATAACTTGATAAACGATAATATCTAACAGATATACATAAATTAAATAACAGCAGCAACTGCGTCTGTTAATTTTCTTTAGAGAAAATCATAAAGTTAGCTGATTATGTTTAATGCGCATAGGTCATAAGGAAAAAAAGTCTTTTAATTTTAAGTATATAGAAAATAATTTTTAAGGAAAGAGATTGGCATACAAAAGTCAAAATTCATAAAAACTGCACGAAACCTCGTGCGGCCGAGTATAGACGATAACTATTGTCAGCAAATGAAAAGATGTTTAAAATTTGTTTTTACAGGCATGTAAAGTACTTTTTGATTAGAGGGATTTGAAACATTTACCCCAACTTCGTTTTGGAGGAGAATGAGTGGCTTCGTTGCTAAACGATTTTTCGTTCATTTTTATTCAAAATTTAACAAGTGTCCGCAAATGAAGCCCTCCAACCTGTGCTCCACTTTAGCATTTCATTTTCCGCAGAATTCACACAACCTCTTCTCTCTAAAAAAGCCAGAAGCTGTTATAATCCTCGATGCATCCGCATCTCATTCTCTTTATAAGCTCCTGACTTCCTTGCTTTCTTTTCTCGCACAAATATTGCGCTCCCCCCCTTTCCATAATCCACAGACTGTTCCCGTTAACCCTTGACTCTCTTATTTTATCCTCTTCTTTTGCCTTTCCCCTCTCCATGCTATTGTTTTTAACCATCTCATATACCTCCCTTCCTCGTGCATCCTTCTCACTTCATCCGTCTGCAATCCATTCTTTCTAAAATGCCTTTCCCTTTCCACCTCCATCTTCCCACTTTTCGTCTCTTCTCCTTCTTTTAACAAAACTTCCTAAACAGCTTTTTCCCCCTTCTTCCAAACATTTCTTCTTATATTT
The DNA here is from genome assembly GCA_010014905.2 of Druon quercuslanigerum. Lineage (NCBI taxonomy): Eukaryota > Metazoa > Arthropoda > Insecta > Hymenoptera > Cynipidae > Druon > Druon quercuslanigerum. The sequence continues at coordinate 1,876 of JAAAKG020137879.1, forward strand.
AAACGCTCGTCTCCCCGTTATGGTCCCTGAATTCATTCTTCCTGTTTCCACCCTGACAATATAGTTCTGTGTGTTCCTTGCCAACCCCAGTGTCCTCTTTATATACCTCTCCAAAATCCTATTTACCTCCTTATTTACCTTTCACACCCAGAACTTCACTCCGTAAAATAAGACAATTATCAGTAGAGAATTGAACAATTTTATTCTCCTCACAAAATAATCTGCAAACGACCTCTCTCCCAGCCCCCAGAACCGCATTATCACCACATTTGCCCTTCTTAACTGTTCTTCTATATGACCATCCACTCCTCCATTCTTTCGAAACAGAAAACCCAGGTACATAAACTCTTTCAACTTCTGTACCGCTTTTCTTTTCTACTTCCTATCTCTTCCACCTCCTTTCCTGAGCACCATAACCTTCAGCTTGGCTCCAATTAATACTAAACTGTTCAAAATGTTTGGAATTCTACAACACTTTAGCAAGACTTCTACATTACAAGCGTAAGGTAAGATGTAGGCATGGTATTAGAATGACGAAATTGCATTACATGTGTTCATAGCGTTTTAAATCGTAAAGTCACCCTCCATCATTCCAATACAAGTATTGGAGCATTTGTAAGACGAAATCTGTGCGCGAGAAAAATTCACGGAATGAAGGAAATTTAAGGATTTCACGGGAAGTGAAGGAATTCACAAAATCGATGGAATTTTCAAAACTTATGAAACTTACAGAAGTCATGGAATTTGCAGAAATCATGGAATTCAAGGACTCAGCGAAATTGATGAAATTCACGGAATTCTAGAAATTAAAGAGAATTCAAGAAAATTACGTAATTCTCGAAAATCACGGAATTCTTGAAATTTATGGGAATAAAGGAATTTGCTTAGTTTATGGCATTCATGAAATTTACGTAATTAATGCAATTTCAGAAATTCGCGGAATGCATAGAATTGATACACGGCATTCACGGATTTTGTGGAATTCAACGAATTCACTGAAATCACGAATTCACTGCAATCGCGAAATTCACCGGACTTGTTGAATTCACTGCATTTGCTGAATTTACAGACCGAATCTTCCGTTCCACCCAACGTGTCCCCCTCCGCCCATCCCCCCCCCCCCCCCCCCCCCCCCCACACAAATGTTTTACATTCCGGAAAAAGAAATTTCTTATTTTCTTATTTTTTAATTGGTCACATTAACACTTGCCCCCGAGATTTTTAAATTAATATGCCCTCTTGTGGAAAAAGCTCGTTTTTAGACAAAATTGATAAAAGAAGTAGTTCTTATAACCTTTTTTATAAAATAAATTTCAGTCACCCCTTTGGAGATGTTCAAAGATTAATTTATGGACAAAAATTTATATTTTAAACCAGAGTTGTTCAAAGAATTATTATTTGTAAAAATTTATCCATTTTATCATATATCTTAAAAATAATAACTTTTCACGATTTACATGTAACAAGAATTGTTTAAACAATTAAAAAATAATTAAAAGATTCTTTGAAAGTTGTTAATCATAAAATGTAAATAATACATGTTTAACAAGTTTTAAAAAATACTGAACTTAGCACAAATGGTTAATAATTCACTCTGTTGGGAAAGCTTTTACACAAAAGTACATAAAACTAAAACCATTTTTACAAAAATCTAAAAATAAATGCAATAAATTACAGCCGAAATTACAGTAAAGTACCATTTTTTCAATTATCTTAACAATTTTTGTACTTTTTTCTATCCTATTGTGTATATTGTTGAATTTAATTGGATTATTTTCTACAAGAATTTGCGAAAAACGTATAACTACAAAAATTTACAAATAGTTGAAATATTACAATAAGATAATTTTTTATTAGATACACACCATTCTCGCTATAAAAAAAAGATTTTATGTTGAATTTACATAGAATATTTCTTATTCTGTGCAGAATATACATATTGTATGCAAAAAATATGTTGTGCAGAAAAAATTTAAAAATCATTCTTTGTCCAATATTGAAAAAATATTTTGAGCATAAAATGATTACTATTTATTTCTCTGCAGCAAAAAATATGCGTGAAAAATATTTTGTGTAGGAACAACATAACAGTATTCAATTCTGTGTAGAAACTATTATGTGCAGAAAATATTTTGAGTAGAAAAAATATTATACTATTAAATAATAATTAATTTCGTGCAAGAAATATTCTGCATAGAAAATATTTTCTGTAGAAAAAAATAAATGCCATACATAATATTAAATTCTGTGTAAAAAATATTTGTTGTAGGAAAAATATTGCGAATAATCAGGAAATAATTCTCTGAGAATTCACAAGCCGGTGCAACATTCTAGGAACTGAGAACTACAATAGCCTGCACGTGGCCTGCACACGTGCTGGCACACATGCGCGGCGCGTGTTTGCATGATATCTGTGGTTCGAGTTCTCTTGATGAGTGGATAAAATTTTTATAAAACTTTTCTTGTTTGCTCTGGAATAGGTCCTCCAAGCCTCTGTGCATAATAATACCAGCATCTGTGGCACCTGGGTTCTAATCCCAGTATAGCTAAAAAGGATTGTTTTCACGTATTAAATTTAAATCCATTCTGATTCTAAATATGTTCATTAAAAACCGTAATTCCACCGACAAAAATAAAGAATTTTTCACTTTTACCTCAGAAATAAATTATTTAAAAAAGTATTTCTGTTTTTAATCCAGCAGTTGATTTTTTATCTAAAAATAAAGTATTAACTTCTTACAAATTAAAAATGGTTTGAAAGCTTAGAAGTGCCGTAAATTGAAAAAATACTTTTTACTGCAAATAATTAACAAACAAGGTTCTAAGATCATTAGAATAGTGAAAAAATTAATGAAAAAATATTGATTTTTTTAAGTTGCTAATATAAAAAATACATCATTTTTATTAAAAGTCTGTATTTTTTTATATTATTAGATGCAAAATAATAATTTTAAATATTTTTATTTTTTTGAAGTAAAAAAATTATTTGGAAATTAAAAAAAAAGTAATTAATAAGATTGTATTAATTACCAACAGCGGTGTTTCTGGTCTTATTACCTCTATTAAGAGAAAATCACCAGAAATTATTTAAGTTAGAAATTTTGTTATATTTATCATTACATATTTAAATTTCTGTAAAACCTAGTAAATTATTTCAGAATTAAGATTTATAAAATGTATTTCCCAAAACTTTACTCGTTTTATAAAATCTCTTTGATTATAATTTAAGTACGTTAAATTTTTTTTCATTTTTAGTCAATAATTTCAAGTTTAGTTATTTCTTATAATACATTCGGCATTGATGTATATTTAATGAATAAACATGAGCTAATTCCGCTAGAATTTCGTTTTATTTATTATTCATGATATTTAGTGACATTTATAATATTCTTATCTACATTTTCCGTAAAAAAAAGTTTTTAATTCTAATTTATTAAAATTTATAACATTAATATCTACTTAGCTGATTTATAGATCATTTTTATTGATATAAAAATAATATTATTATTAATGATATTATTAAAGAGTCTTTAATCATAACTATTCAAATTTGCCGATTTTTAAACTAAAAGACGTTAATGTTAAAAAATTATTATTTACAAATTAAAAAAAAAACTATGAAAAAAATTAAATTACATTCTATAAAATATAAATTTTTATTGATGAAATAATTTGCAAATTGATACATTTAAAATTGAACAATTTTTAGTTCTAACTCTTTAATATTGTAAATATTGCATTGTCCATCTTCAAAATTAAAGATTCATATACTTGAACAATTTACAATTAAAAATTGTAGAAGTTTTGTGTTTTATGTTTATAAATTTTGCAATTTTGATGCTTTATATTCGAAATTTTATCAATATGGATGATTTAAAACTAAAAACTCTTTAATCTTGATCTTTAGAATCATCTCGATTTAAGGATCGTTATTGATACACATTTAAAAAATAAAGAGTAATTTAAATCGCAAATCGTTTTATTTTTAGAATTTTTTCACTGTGAGTTTTTAAAATTTAAATATTTTTAAAAAAGTGTTCCAAGTAACATGTCTTTAATATCCAATTCTGGAAAATTGAATAATTTTTAATTCCATATTATAAAACTAAAAATATTTGTAGAAAAATTAAACTGTTAACCTTTTTTAATTGAAGTAATTTAAACTGCAAATCATTAAAATTAAAGAATTTGAATTTCAATCTTCAAAGTTGTAGAATTTGGATAATTTGCAAATTAAAAACTATGCAAGTTGGAATTTTTAGAATTAAAAATTCTGTCATTTAATTTATTTGCATTGTAAATTTCATCGATTTGGAATGTTTACGGTAACAAATTATTGAATTTTAATCTGAAAAATTATCCAAATTTAAAACTTTAGATTTGAACATCCTTCAGAGTTAAAGAGATTTTTTTAATCTTTAAAATTGAAGAGTTTTAAATTTCAAATCGTTAAAATTGTAGAATTTTCCAATGTAAGTCTTTAAAATTGAATCATTGCATGAAATGTTTTAAATTAACTTTAAAATATAATTTTTAACAATAGAACAAATTGTAATTTAACATTGCTAATCTATAAATTATGCAAATTATATTTTACAAATTAAATTTTTATTTTTCCTATCCAAGTCTGGAATTTTAGAAACTTTTTAAAAGAAAAAACAAGAAATTTGTCCATACATTTTTCATAGAAATAAGATTCAAAATTTCATACCTTTTTCTCGGATCCGAGATCTAGCTACAAGCTCGTGACTTTTTTTAAAAAACAAATTTCGTTTCGTATGTTACAATAGAATATTTATAAGTTTCTACGTGAACTCGTTTTAAGTAATCTAGTTACGGAAAATTTTAGAACTTGAGTGTCTTTGTTTGTAACTCAGTTACATCGACTAACTTCTAGCTGTAAGTAAATTTACAAACTTAAATAACATTTTTTTACGTTTGCTGACAAGAAAATTGCGAGACATATAAAAGATAAAATTCCGACAATAAAACTTTAAAAAAGTTTACAAATTTTGCAGAAAACTAGTTTAAAAATCGCTTTTCTTGTTCTCTCGCTTAAATTTGAACTGAATTGATGAAACAAAATAAAAAACCCAACTGTTTTTGGTTAAAATTTTTTTTTTATTGTTGAAAATTCTACTACCATCGATCTATTTTGATAAAACTTTGCTTTATTTTTGGTTCAAAAATGTTCTTTAACTTTGCATTTAACTGTTCCATTTTAGGTTCAAAAATTATATCTTTGCTTTAAAAATGTAACTATATGGTTGAAAATTTATCTTTTTTATTTGCAAATTAAGTTATTTCATTGAATGTTAATCTTTTTTTTGAAAATTCCTATTTTTTAAAGTTTTGCCATTTTAGTTAAATCTCCATATCTTTGGTTATAATATGATTAAATTATTATAATAAACTATTTAAATTCAAAATTCATCTCACTTGTTGGTAAATTAAATTACTTGATCGAAAAATAAAGTGATTTGTTCAAAATTCAACTATTTTTTAAAATGTTTAAATATTTAGTTAAGAATTTAACTATTTTATTTAAGTTATCTCTTTCTGTTCAAGATTTTTCTTATTTTTTTAAAGGTCATTCTTTTGGATAAAAAATTCATCTTTTAGAGTATGAAAGTGATCTTTCTTCCTTGAAAATAAACTTTTTTTTGAAAATTCAACTTTTCTGGTTCAAAACTCAACTTTCTTCTAAAAGCTAAATCTTTTTTATTTAAAAACTCAACTTTTTTTAGGAAAAGGTAAATTTTAAAAAAATAATACTTTGGTTGAAAAACTTCAATATTTTGCTAAAATCATCGTTTTTGGTCTAAAATTTGACTGCTTTGTGGAAAATAATTTATTTTTTCACAAAAAATACGAATCTTATTCCAGGAAATTTGGAAACAATTTTGAAAAGATGAATTTTTAACGAGTAGCAATTATCTTCAAAGAGATAGTCAATGTTTTATCTCAGAAAGATACATTTAAAAAAATAGAATAATTAAATTTTCAGTTGAAGCAGATAATTTTCAATAAAAAAAATTCTTAATGAAGAGTGGGACAGTTCGGATGTACAAAAAAAAATATATTTTAAATAAAAAACAGTTAAATTAAGAAAAAAACATGAGAAATTTTAACAAAATAGTTGCATCCTTAACAAAATGAGATTACTTTATACGCCATAAGGAAAGCAAAATTTTATCGATTATGTTAAATTTACAAACCAACAAGGCGGATTTTCTACCAAAAAATCGAGTTTGTGATTTGTAAATACGAATTTTAAATAGTTAACTAAGTTATCTCCTTAAATCTCTTTTTCGCAATTTGGCTCCTGTCACACCTCTTACTTTCAATTGCCTATTTCCCCTCATTTCCCCTTCTACAGCCTTCCCAATATAATATTGCTTCTCCTACTTCCCCATCCCTTACTTCTTATTCCCCTATTTTCGTTAACCTAATTTTCCCTATTACTTCCATCCTCATTTCCCCTGATTCTCTACCCTCACTTCCTCTATTTCTCCTATTTCCCCTTAACCCTCCATCCCTTATTTCTCCTCGTTTCCCTTTCTCACCCCCTTGTTTCCAATCGCTTACCTCGCCTTCAATTTCCCCTATAAGACTTCCCCTCATTAACCACCACTTCCCTAACGTTCCCTTCCATTATATTCCCTTAATTTCCGACACCAATATTTTCCTAACCTAATTTTTACTCAATTTTCTCTGTTAGACTTCCCCTCGTTTATTATCACTTCCCTTACGTTCCCTTCCCTTATTTCCTGTTAATTTCCCATACCTATTTCCCCTATATTCACTCAGCACAAAAACTTTTACTAACCTTCTCATCATTTCCCCTATTCCCGTTACCATAATTTCCCCTGTTTCCCCCATCCTAATGTCCCTTATCATCCTACCCTCATTTCCACAATACCCCTATTCTCATTTCCCCTATTTTCCCTATTTCTGCTACATTGATTTCGTCTCTTATACCTTCCCTTACTACCACACGCTTAATTTCCTATACCCTCTTTTTCCTCACCTAATATTCATTGTTCCCCTTCCCTCAATTCCCCTATTTCTCATATTTCCCCTATTTCTGCTACCCTCATTTCATTTATCACACAATTATCTTTCCATACTTTGCTCCCCCTGCCCTGAATTCCCATTCAACCTTATCCCTTTTTTCCTCTCATTTGCCTTTCTACAACTTTCCTGATATAGCATTGCTTCCTCTACTTCTCAATCCATTACTTATAATCACTTTCCTCTTTCTCAATTTCCTCTTTTAGGCTTCCCCTTATTTCCTACAACTTCCCTTATGTTCCCTTCCATTATTTCCCCTTATTTCCCCTATATTCACTCAGCACAAAAACCTTTACTACCCTTCTCATCATGTCCCCTATTCCCGTTATTATCATTTTCCCTGTTTTCCCACCCTAATTTTCCTTATTATCTTACCCTTATTTCCGAAATTCCCGTATTCTTACTTCCCCAATTTTTTCTATTTCTGCTACACTGATTTCGCCTCTTATACCTCCCCTTACTACCATACACTTAGTTCCCTATACCCTTATTTCCTAACCTAATTTTCACTGTTCTTCTACCCTCACTTCCCCTAGTTCTTATATTTGCCCTATTTCTGCTACCCTTATTTCATTTATCACACCCCTCATTTCACTTTCTACAAATTTCCTAATATAACATTGCTTCCTCTACTTCTCAACCCCTTACTTACAATCGCTTGCTTCTCCCTCAATTTTCCCTGTTAGGCCTCCCCTCATTTTCCACCACTTCCCTTACGTTCCCTTCCATTATTTTCCCTTAATTCCATATACTTATTTCCCCTATATTCACTGAGCTCAAAAACCTTTACTATTCTTCTCATAATTACCCCTATTCCCGTTAACATAATTTCCCCTGTTTCCCTTACCATAATTTCCCTTATTATCCTACCCTCATTTCCACCATTTCCCTATTCTCACTTCCTCTATTTTCCCTATTTCTGCTACACTGATTTCGCCCCTTATACCTCCCCTTCCTACCACACACTTATTTCCCTTACTTTAATTCCCCTGGCTTATTTTCCTCTTACGTCCCCAAGCATTATTTTCCGTCACTTCCCCTAAATGTACAAATCGAATATCACGATTGAAACCGTTAAGCTAAGTACTGATATGAATTATTTTTCTTTTTTTATTTACAACTTCGATTTATTTATATATTATGTTGACAAAAAGGGTGAAACCCCTTTTTAATGTCACTAAAGGTTAGCTACTCATAATCGATTCACCGAAGGACACGTTTGCCTAATGAACAGAAGTAAATGTCGAAGGACTTCCGAGCCCATTCGACATGCGAAAATTATATTAAACTTCCTTTGGATCGTAGATTTCCATTTTCTGAGACGAGTTGATAAACTTTGTTAACAAATCTACTCTAACGATAATTGGATCTGTTCGAACTTAGGTACTGAATGATCCACAAACAAAATTATAATTATCTCTTAATATACCCGTAATTTTCATAAATAAAATTTATTGTTTCGAAAATCAACGTTGTTTCTAAAAATAGTACCTCACCTAAAGTAATCTATGTTCTATACATGTTTTGGATCTTACTTCCTCACGTTTTTCATAAGATGAAAAAAATTTGCGTGAATTTTTTATTTTCTAGCAAAGAAGTATCTTAGAACCAGTGAAATAAATTGAAGATAAAAATTTTCTACCTCCATTTTCTCTGTTAAACTATGGACTCGAGTAAAAAAATAAATATCAAGAAAATTTTTCATTTTTTTCACAAAGAAAATTTTTAATAACAGCGTTTTTTTCGAACCCATTTTTCAAACAGTACATCACTCGAATGTAGAGAAAATGGAATTTTTCACTTGTTGAGATGAACTGATGATTCAAGTAAAAATAATTGAGACAACATTTTACTTTTTCATAATCAACAATTTTTTTTATTACACTTTCGCGTAAACCCCTATTGGTAGTTAATAGAAAAGAAATATATTTTATAAAAATTTAAGTAGTCTATTGGCCAACAAAATGTGTTATTCAAAGGTACTATTAAAAAAAAATTTGTTTATGAAAAAGTAAAAAATTTTTTCGCCTTGTTTTTTTCTCTGGCACACGTAGTTTTTTTAAAAAAGCGGGGAACTGTAATTTTACTGGCATTTAATTTATCTCTTAAACAAAAAAAAGGTTGTGGCCAAAAGTTCTATGAACGTCGTGAATTTAAAAAAAATTTCTTGAAAAAAAATGAAATTTTTTTATTATACTTATACACCTATATACTAAAAAATTTCTAAGTGATTTTTTTTAAAGTAAAAAAAAAATGTATCGAACCTAGATCTTTAAACGTCTATTGGTGGGTTCCAGAAAATTTTGTATAAAAAATATATGGCGTTTCATACATTGATTTCAAACCTAATAAAAAAGTTGCTCAATAATTTTTGTTAACCAATTTTCAACGAAGTAGTTTAATTTGCCGAAAAAAATGAATATTCAACAATATAGTTGAACCTTTAAAAAAAGGTCCTTTTTTCAACAATTTTAGTTTTTACCAAAAAGATTAATTTTTTAGCAAGACATGAATTTTCGACAGAACAGTTTAATTTTTTGAAATATTATTAAAAATGTTTATTTTCCATCTAATAAATAATTTTTTTTATCAAGAAAATTAAGTTTCTTAAAAAGAAATACCAACTAGAATTCTCTACAAAAAATGTAATAGTTTATATTAAAATTAAAAAAATTTTAACTTTAAATCAAAAACAGTTTAATCAAACCACTGAATACGAACCTTTGACAAAAATCTATTAAATCGTCAGCTATATACAAAAAAAAAGTTTTTCACATTTTGACATTTCTGTTAAATTTATAGTTTAAGGACATCATTTTTAATCAAAAAAAACGAATGACTATTGCAGTGTGAGTAATTTTTATCCAGAGAATAACAGTTTTGATCGAAATAGTCTAAAACAGACAGGTTTAAATTTTTATCATGGAAAAAAAACTTTTTCTCTATGTCTATTGCGATTCGAAACCAGGCTTCATTAGACTGGCAATCTGTGAGTCATGGGTTCCAATCCCAGCGGAGCTAGAGAGAAATTTTTTTACAATTATAATTAAAAACAATAAATTTACGGAAATCAGAGGATTTTTTTGCCAAGAAGATTAAAGTTCTACCAAAAAAGAGAAATTCACAATAAACTGCATGAATTATTAACAAAATTATTTAATTTTCAAGCTAAACGGTTACATTTTTAATTAAATACCTCAATTTGCAATCAAATAGTTCATTTTTTGAAAACAAAAAAGATATCCAACAAAAATTAAGAAGTGTCAACAAAGAAACTGAATTTTCAGCAAAAATGTTTAATGTTAACCGAATAGTTGAATTTTTAACTAAAAAAAATCTTTTTGAATAAAAATGTTATATGAAAATTTTCTGTTGAAAAATAGTAATTTTCAGGTTTAAATTAAAGAAATTGTCAATCAAATAATTAAATTTGAAAGAAGTTAACATTTTTAACAGATAGTTAAATATTCTTCTCAATAATATATCATTTTTTTAACAAAAATGGAATAGAAATTTTTTTAGATGAAATCATTCAATGAACATAGTTAAGCTTTTAATTAAGTAGTAATTTTCAATCAAAAATGGAACTAATGAATTTTCAGTTTAAAAAATTTAATTTTTAACTAATAAAGAACGCAGTTTCAACCAAAAATAGATATAAAAAACGAATTTTCAACAAAATAGTTATTTTTTATATTAAAGAAAAGAATTTTCAACCTAAATGATAAATATTTTACACAAAAAAATTTTTAAAAAAGCGTTCAAAATTCAACCAAATAGTTCAATTTAAAATTTTTATTTAAAAAAGATAAAATTTTATTTAAGAATGGCATATTTGAATTTTCGATCAAAAATAAGACTTTAACTAAGTACGCAATGAATTTTTAAAAAAATAGTTAAATTTTTCAATAATTAGTTGAATTCAGGCCATATAGAAGAGTTGTATACTATATATATGCATTAACAACAAAAAATGTTATATTCATTTAGATTTTCAATAAAAATAATTTTTAACGAATGACGAATTTTCAACCAAAATAAGGAATTTTTAATTACAAAAATAGAAATTTCTAATTACAAATATAACTCATTTAATAATAATAAAATTAAAAACTAATTTAATAATCTTATTTAATAATGTTAATTTCAAATAAAAAATTAATTTTCATTTTTAACTAATAAAGAACACATTTTCAACCAAAAATAGAATTCAGCTAAATATTCGGATAAAAAATTAATTTAAAAAAAAACGAATTTTCAACAAAATAATTATTTTTTTATATTAAAGAAAAGAATTTTCAACCTAAATGTAAATATTTTACACAAAAAAATTTGAAAAAAAGCGTTCAAAATTCAACCAAATAGTTCAATTTAAAATTTTTATCTAAAAAAGATAAAATTTTATTCAAGAACGGCATATTTGAATTTTCGATGAAAAATAAGACTTTAAATAAAAACGCAATGAATTTTTAAAAAAATAGTTAAATTTTTCAATAATTAGTTGAATTCTTAATTTAGAATATACACTTTGAACAACAAAAAAATTGACAAAATGGTTCAACTTTAAACCAAGTAGTTGATTTTTGAACTCAAAATTAAATTGTTAAATTTTTAGTTTGTAAAGTTCATTTCCAGCTAATAAAGTGTATTTTTTACTAAAAAAAGAAATTTTATAAATTATTCAGATGAAAAATAACTTTTTTCTCAAAAAAATTAAACAGAAAAATGTAATTTTCCACAAAAAATATCAATTTTCTGCCAAGAAAAAAATTTTCAACAAAAATTAGGAACTGTAAAAAAAACGAACTGAATTTTCAGCAAAAGTGTTTACTGTTAACCGAATAGTTAAATTTTTAACTAAAAAAAATCTTTTTGAATAAAAATGTTATGTGTAAATTTTCTGTTAAAAAATATTAATTTTCAGATACAAATGAAAGGAATTGTCAATCAAATATTTAAATTTGAAAAATGAACTTAACATTTTTATCAGATAGTTAAAGATTCTACTCAATATTATATAAATTAAACAAAAATGGAATAGATAAATTTTCAGATAATAATTTTCATTCAATGAAGACTCATTTTCATCAAAATATTTCAACTTTCAATAAAGTAGTAATTTTCAATCAAAAATGGAAACAATTAAATTTTCAGTTAAAAAACTCAATTTTTAACTAATGAAGAATACATTTTCAACCAAAAATAGAATTCAGCTAAATATTCGGAAAAAATTAGTTAAAAAAAAACGAATTTTCAACGAAATAGTTATTTATTATATTAAAGAAAAGAATTTTCAAAATAAATGGTAAATATTTTACAACAAAAAAAAATTTTTTAAAGCGTTCAAAATTCAACTACAGTTCAATTTTAAATTTTCATCTAAAAAAGTTAAAATTTTATTCAAGAATGGCATATTTGAATTTTCAGTTAAATAAGACTTTAACTAAATATGCAATGAATTTTGAAAAAAATATGTAAATTTTTCACTAAATAGTTGAATTTTCAATTTAGAATATTTTTATTCTGAACAAAAAAAAATTTGACAAAATGGTTCAACCTTAAACTAAGTAGTTTTAAGAGGGTTTAAGGTTTAAGAGTTTTAAACTCAAAATTAAATTGTTAAATTTTCAGTATGTAAAGTTAATTTTGAGCTGATAAAGCTAAATTTTTTACCAGAAAAAGAAATTTCATAAAATATTAAGATAAAAAATAACTTTGATGCCAAAAAATTAAACAAACAAAATGTAATTTTCCACTAAAAATATCAATTTTCTGCACATAAAAAAATTCTCAACGAAAATTAGGAACTGTAAACAAAGAAACTGAATATCCAGCAATTTTGTTTAACTTTTACCGAATAGTTGAATTTTTAACTAAAAAAAAATCTTTTTGAATGAAATAGGTATACGGAAAATTTCTTTTAAAAAAAAGTAATTTTCAGGTACAAATAAAAGGAATTGTTAATCAAATAGTTAAATTCATTAAATGAACACGCATTTTCACCAAAATATTTTACTTTTAATGAAATAGTAATTTTCAATCAAAAATGGAACAATTAAATATTCAGTTAAAAAACTTAATTTTCAACTAATAAAGAACACATTTTCATCAAAAAATAGAATTTAGCTAAATATTCGGATAAAAAATTAATTAAAAAAAACGATTTTTTAACAAAATAGTTATTTTTTATACTAAAGAAAAGCATTTTTAACCTAAATGGTAAATATTTTACAAAAAAAAAAATTTATTAGCGTTCCAAATTCAACCAAATGGTTCAATTTTTAATTTTTATCTAAAAACTATAAAATTTTATTCAAGAATGGGATAATTGAATTTTCGGTTAAATGAGGATTTAACTGAATTTGCAATAAATTTTGAAAAAAATATTTACATTTTATACTAAATAGTTGAATTTTTAATTTAGAATATTTTTATTTTAAAGAAAAAAAAACTTTACAAAATGGTTCAACTTTAAACCAAGTAGTTGAGTTTTGAACTTAAAATTAAATTGTTAAATTTTCAGTTTGTAAAGTTGATTTTCAGCTCATAAGGTTTCAATTTTTTACCACAAAAAGAAATTTCATGAAAAAAATTCAGATAAAAAATAACTTTTTTCCAACAAAAATTAAACAAAAAGATTTAATTTTCCATTAAAAAGATCCATTTTCTGCCAAGAAAAAAATTTTTAATGAAAATTAGAAAATGTAAACAAATAAACTCAATTTTCAGCAAATTTGTTTAACTTTAACCGAATAGTTGAATTTTTAACTAAAAAAATTCTTTTTGAATGAAATAGAAAAGTAATTTTCAGGTACAAATGAAAGGAATTGTTAATCAAATAGTTAAATTTGAAGAAAAAATTAAAACTTTTAAAAGATATTTGAATATTCTACTCAATATTATATAATTTTTTTAACAAAAATGGAATAGATCAATTTTCAGATAAAAATTTTCATTCAATGAACACGCATTTTCACCAAAATATTTCAACTTTTAATAAAGTAGTAATTTCAATCAAAAATGGAACAATTAAATTTTTAGTTAAAAAACTTAATTTTTAACTAATAAAGAACACATTTTCATCAAAAAATAGAATTCATCTGAATATTCGGATAAAAAATTAATTTAAAAAAAAAAACAATTTTTTAACAAAATAGTTTTTTTGTATACTAACAAAAGCATTTTTAACCTAAATGGTAAATATTTTACAACAATAAAATTTAATAGGCTTCCAAATTCAACCAAATAGTTCAATTTTTAATTTTTATCTAAAAAAGATAAAATTTTATTCAAGAATGGCATAATTGAATTTTCGGTTAAATAAGGATTTAACTGAATTTGCAATAAATTTTGAAAAAAATAGTTACATTTTCCACTAAATAGTTGAATTTTTAATTTAGAATATTTACTTTGAACAGAAAAAGAACTTGACAAAATGGTTCAACTTTAAACCAAGTAGTTGAGTTTTGAACCTAAAATTAAACTGTTAAATTTTCAGTTTGTAAAGTGAATTTTGAGCTGATAAAGTGTACATTTTTTAAAAGAAAAAATAATTTTATAAAACAGTAAGATGAAAAATAACTTTCTTCCCAAAAAAAAAGACGAGTTGTATACCATATATATGCATTGACAACAAAAAATGTTATATTCATTTAGATTTTCAATAAAAATAATTTTTAACGAATGACGAATTTTTAACTATAAAAATAGAAATTTCTAATTAAAAATATAACTCATTTAATAATAATAAAATTAAAAAATAATTTAATAATCTCATTTAATAATGTTAATGTCAAATAAAAAATTAATTTTCATTTTTAACTAATAAAGAACACATTTTCAACCAAAAATATAATTCAGCTAAATATTCGGATAAAAAATTAATTAAAAAAAAACGAATTTTCAACAAAATAATTATTTTTTACATTAAAGAAAAGAATATTTAACCTAAATGGTAAATATTTTACACAAGCAAAATTTTTTAAATGCGTTCAAAATTCAACCAAATGAATTTTGAAACAAAATAGTTAAATTTTTCACTAAATAGTTGAATTCTCAATTTAGAATATTTACTTTAAAAAAAAAAAATCTTGACAAAATGGTTCAACTTTAAACCATGCAGTTGAGTTTTGAACTAAAAATTAATTTGTTAAATTTTAAGTTTTAAGAAATTTCATTAAATCCTAAGATAAAAAATAACTTTTTTCCCAATAAAAATTAAACAAAAAAATTGAATTTTCCACTAAAAAAATTAATTTTCTGTCAAGAAAATTAATATCATCTCAACTCATATAGACGAGTTGTATACGACGATATTTTAACTACAATAATAAATTTTTAACTATAAAAATACAAATTTTTAATTAAAAATATAACTCATTTAATAATAATGAAATAAAGAATAATTTAATAAATTTATTTAATGATATTAATTTCAAATTAAAAATTATTCGAATTTTTAACAAACTCATTACATTTTCAGCAAAATAGTTAAATTTTAACTCAAGCGATCAATTGTGAATGAAATAATTTGAATGTTAAACCAAACTCGATGATTTTTTAACCAAAAATATAATAGTAGACTTTTCATTACAAAAATTAAATTTTAACAAAAATTATTAGAATATCTTTTTAAATTCTAGTAATTTAGTTCTTTAAACAAAAAAAAAAACGAGAAAAAGAGGATTTTTTTGCAAACCAGTAGCAACAAATAAAGAATTCTTTAAAAAGATGTAAATAGAGAGAAAAGGCTGAATTTTGACATATTTAAAGGATTTTCAAACTTATTGAATAATTTTTTTTCTCTCTAAAAATTCGCAAACTTACTTTACCCCCCCCCCCCCCCCTTAAATTTGGAACCTATTTAACTTACAGCCGTTAATAATAGCGCTAAAGAATTTTTTTTTGAATAAAAGACATTAAAGTTGGACAGTTTTTTGTGTCTCCCAAAAAAATCGGATTTTGGCACCTACGTCCTTATGCCCGCAACTTCAACTTGTTCAATTGGCCAGATTTTAATTTGACTTCAATTAGCCCTTTTCAGACTGAATGAAAAATAAGTAGTTACCACTCTCGATTCGAGAAGCCCCACCCTCTTTTCTTGTGATTGATGTAGAGGCAATTTCAGGGACTGTAAAGTTTCTTTGTCTTTCGCATGTAATCACCAAAAGCGCTGCTCAGAGTGCTCAGTGCTCAGTCGTACGAGAGCATCAGAGCATTCTTCAGAAGGAGCGGTGACCTCTTTACCACATTTGTCGATTCTCATTCCACACTTTCGCCCCTTTCCTCTTGTCTTTTGTTCCATCCTATTGTACAGATTTTGTGTCACACGGGATCCACAATGAGGATCTCTCTCAAGCACTTGTTCGCAAGAGATAACAAAATAAACTCAAAATTACCAAATAATTTTCCACAAACGAGCACCGAAATATTTTCACATTTTTTATTATAGCGAATGTAATAAGGTTGGGACAGTTTTTTTTTGAATAGTCACTTTTTTCCATTAAAATTTTCTTGTGCTTTCATTATTGGTGGAAAAAGTTTTTTAAAGGAAAGTATTCTTCAAGTACTATATAATAACAGTTTTGGAAATTAAATTGAAATTAAATTTCTAATTTGAATGCACAATATTGCGCAATATACTCAATTGAGTGCTCGCGCACTGCGGCCCTGCCATGGAGAGATTTTTTATAGTCTCTCGTCCTGCCCCTGAAGAATTGCGTGGCAATTGGATTTTTTGTGAAAGTGTGTACTTTTTTGCAGAAAAATGTACAAAGAGTTAAATACAAATATCTAATTTTTTTCATGGAGGAATGAAGAATAATTAACAATAAGGTAGAAATTTTTTCAGTTAAACCTACAAGGTATTACGAAAGTCTGCAGAATTATTGCAGAAAATGAAAAATTTTTACACCAAAATAGAAGATTTCTCAAAAATTAAAATATTGGGAAACTGTAGTCGAAAGCAACCAAAAAATATAAATTTTTACAAACAATGTTTTAGAATCCGCATCAAACTTTTTGACTTTTACTTTACAGTCAATTTTTGTAAGATATGTAATATGAAATTTTCTACAAAAAATACCTTTTAAACTTTCTAAATAATTTTACCCAGAAATTTTAATATTTAAATAAATCACATTGAATTTTAGTTCTATTATTAATTTTTGATTAGTTAAACAAATATAAAGTTTCATTGAAACTTTAAAAACTATTTTTAATTAAAAAATAATTTTAAAAACTAGACGATATTACTAAATTTGAAATCTTATTCAAATATTGTTTTATTTTAAAATAATCACACAACACATTTTTTAATATTTAGCAATATTTTACTTTTCTATAAAAAGGAGCAATTAAAGAACAAATATTAAAAACTAGAAAATTTTAAACTCTTTTATTGAAAAAAAGAAAGCCTTGAATAATTAATATTTCAGAATGTTAAAATAAAATTTTTAGCGTAGCAATTTTAAATGTTCTATTAAACAAATTTTTAATATGTAAGAGAAATAAATGAAAGTATTTCGCAAAATAAAAAACTAGATTAAGATTTGTGAAGATTTGGAAAGAAAATTTTGAAGCTTTTTAAGAATCTTGAAAGTTTTTTGCAAAATAGAAAAGCTTTTTTAAGTTTGATGGTAAAATTTAAAATAATTTTGCATCTTAAAAATTATGGTTAAAAGATAATTTATAAAGATTTAAAAAAATGTTATTCATAAACGACAGTGTAACAATTATTATTTTTAAAAAAATCGTGTAAGCTTAAAATATATTTCGAAATTTTGAAATGAATTCCAAATAATTTAAAACATGAAAATATTTCAAAACATTCAAAATATAATTCAAATTTTTTAAGAAGTCGAAAAAGTCAAAACGAAAATTTATAAGCTTTTTAAGCATTTTTACATTTTTTTGAATGAAGAAAAATTTTTATTCAAATTTCTAGGAAAACCAACAATTAGTGTTTTGATGCTAAATTAATTTTAAACGAATATTTAGTCGAATTTCCAAAATATTCTTTTATAAAAAAGGAACAATTCAATTTTTGTTTTTTTAAAAATTGTTTTTTCTTTGTTAAAAATTTGTCTTTTTATATTAAAAATTCAACGACCTGGTTGAAGATTTATTTATTGTGTTAAAAATTTGTTTTTCTTGATCAAAAATTCATCTTCTTGGTTAAAAATTCAGCTATATGCTTAGAATTTTTTTATTTTTTTTAAATTTGTGTTTTTTGGTGGCAAATTAATATTCTTTGTTAAAAATTTTTTTTTGTCATTCAAAATTAAACAAGTTTGTTGAAAATTTGCAATTTTGTTACAAGTTCATCTTTTTGGCTTGAACATTTTGGATGAAATCTTTTTTCTTTATTAACTTAAAAATATCATTTTGTGGAAAATTCCTTTTTTTTAATCGAAAATTAATTCTCTTTGGGTAGCAATATCATCTTTTCAATTGAAAATGCAGCTCGCTGGGTGGAAAGGAATTTACTTAAGTGAAAAAATCACAATTTTTGTTTGAAAATTCGATTTTTTTTTAAATTAACTTTTCTAGCTGAGATTTTAACTTTTTTGTTTAAATTGCATATTTCCAACAATTTCGTAATAAATTCAAATTTAAGGTATCATTTTTTTAACTAAAACTTGAATTTTTTAAACAAAAATTACACGATTTGAATTTTTGTTCAAATTGGCCTCTTAAATTAAAAAATTCAACTACTGGGTTAAAATGTTGTTAACTTTGTTGCAGGCTCATTTTTCCTAGTAGAAAATTCAACTTTACTGTGTATAATTTTTTTTAAATATTCAAAATTAATTTTTTTCAAATAAAAATTGAATGATTACATTTTCTAATGAAAAATTTTCTCTTATGCTTAAAAATGTAACAACTTGATTAGTTTTTTTTAATTGGCTAAGAATTCGTTTTTCTTAATAGAAAATTCAACCTTATTGCATAAAATTGGTTTTTAAAAATTGAAAATTGAACAATTACATTTTAGGTTGAAAATGGTCTCTCGCGTCCAAAAAACTACTTGGTGATAATTTTATATAATTTTTTTTCATTGTATAAAAAGCAAAAGCGTATTTAAGATATGGTTGGGGGGAAGGGGGGTTGGGGCAAAACTTGCTGACCCTGACAAAAGGGGCTAGGAGGTTTAAAATTTTAGAAAAAAAATTTACGAAATTTATGCACCGTCCCTATACATTATGTAATATGGAAACTTTTCTTAATGTATACTTGTCCACGTGACGAGCGTCCCCACTTTTTTATTATTAAAAATTCTCGTTTGATATCCCAGACACTTTCGATTACCGGAATTTATTTTGTCACTCGATTGCACCTTGTGATTAACTTTTGAAGCCAAACGCTTTTTCCTTTTTCCTTATCTGCGCAAATAACCGTGAATCATTTATATTAAGCTTAATACCCTTCAATCCGGAGCGCGCTGTGCTGGAAACTATTGAAATTAATCCCAGTTTTTCTCGGGTGACGAATTCCATATTTTTGAGACTCAAGAGTGAATAATATGAAGTGAAAATGCTGAAGTTATATAAATCTTTTAGTTGCGCGACTGTGCTTTCAAGCGCTTGGCGCTCGATAATGTATTAATTTTGCGCTAAGCGCTTGGTATTTGTTTTTCCCAAATATTTGCGCACATACCTTTAAAAATGAAAAGTTAAAACATTAAAAACCCTAATTTGGTATTTGTGAATTCTCTTTCGTTAAAACTCCTTTGGCTCTAACGGACAGATTCTTATAGTTATCACGCATCACGTGCTTCGCACTCGATTTTGTAGAACATCTGGAATTTTCTACATTATGTTTAATACTATAACAAATTTTTTGCAACTTGTGTCCTTTTTTGATAAACTTAATTTGTTTATTTTTACTATTATTTTTTCACGATTTAGACTAAAAATAAGCATCCTAACTTAAAGTGGTTATAAGCAAATTTGTGGCTCGAATTCATGCCAAAATTTTTGTTAAATAAAATTTTATTGTAGCTTTATTTTTTTCCAATAAGTTATTTTTTTATTTTTAATATATTTTTAAAACGAGAGATTATAACAAATATGTAGACCCTTTTTTGGTAAACAACTTTTGCTTTTTTTCTTAATTTGGGCCGTTTTTCAAAAAACCTTATTTTTTTCAATTTTATTATTTAAGATTAAAACGAAAACTAGCAGATCTAACTAAAATGAGGCTTAACGAATCTGTAGTTAATTTTACGGTGAACAACTTCTTATGAACATTTTTTTTTAGTTTGTGTTGTTTGTATAAAAATTACATTTTTTAAATTTCAATATTCTTTTTACGATTAAAAGAAAATCTACTAGTCATAAAAAATATTTATTAAAAAAAACTTTTAGATCTTTTTGGGATGAAGAACTTTTATCTATTAATTTTCTTTCGTACCTTGTGTGGTTTTTCCAGATATTTATTTTTTTTATTTTAAATGTTCTTTTTACGATTAAAACCAAAACTACACTTTCCATAAAAAAATTATAATTGACAAATTTGTGACTCTTTTTAGTTTAAACAACTTTAATTTAATTTTACTTTTTTATAGCTAGAGTCGTTTCTCTAAAAATTAAATTTTTTACATTTAATGTTATTTTTTACAAATGAAAAAAACTACACATCCTTTAAAAAAAGATTAATAACACATTTTTAGTTTTTTTTTAGATTGAACAGCTTTTTTAAAAGATTTTTTTCTAAGCTTGTGTCATTTGTCCAAAAATTGAATGTTTTTGTATTCCTAATGTTGTTTGTTATGAATACAACAAAAACTACGGACCCTATTAAAAAGTGATTTATAACCAATTTGTAGATATTTTCCAGGTAAACAATTTTTGTTAATTCATATTTTTTCTTATCTTGCATAGTGTAACCGCAAAATGAATTAAAAAAAAAAAATAATTTTCTGCAATAAAAATTTAAATGGTAGATTTTTCAAGAAGAATAAAAAAAGGCTTATGATATCTTGTTGAGCTTTAAAATAAGAACCGTTTTTATTTTCTTGGCTTTTCCACATTCTAAGTTTTTGACTTATAATCGTCAGTTCCATTTCTTTTGAAATTTTTTTTCTTTAAAAATGCTTCAACTCTGATAATTTTATTTTTATAGAAAAAAGTTGAACTTTGAAAATGCTAAAAAAAAGTTTTATTTCAAAAATTTATTGAAATTCATTTTTAAACAATTCGAAAATACTTGTAAATAATTTAACATTACTGAACGGCAATAAACTACCCGCTTCATAAAATTGTTGGGGAAAAAATGATAATTAAATCGAATTTATTTATTATATTTAAAAATCATCTAAACAATGTTGACAAATATTCCACAAGACTAAAAGAAATAATTTTTAGTGCAAGACATCGAAAATAAAGTTCTCAAAAAGTCAATTTCTTTAAGAATTCAAATTTTCCGTTTTCAGTGTAGTTTTTGAGGCATCGTAGTGGTATATTAAAATTTTTAAACTAACATGACTAACAAATTAAATTCTTAATTGATCAATTCTCAACAAGTCTCTATAATTTTTCGTAATATTTTCCAAAGTCCGGAAAGCCTATGTCAAAATCTCAAAAAAATGGGACTTTCATTTTTTGAATTTCTAGTGAAATAGGAGGAATCGTTTCCTTTTCGCAAAAAAAGTCTTTTCGGAAGAATTTAATCACAACCAGTG
Source organism: Druon quercuslanigerum (assembly GCA_010014905.2). Classification (NCBI taxonomy): domain Eukaryota; kingdom Metazoa; phylum Arthropoda; class Insecta; order Hymenoptera; family Cynipidae; genus Druon; species Druon quercuslanigerum. Next base: position 23,633 of record JAAAKG020137879.1, read on the forward strand.
ATAGGCAGCGGCAGAATTCGAATTTATTAGAAGTACTCTTTTTTTGCCCGACATTTAGCCAGGGGAGAGAAAAACTGTAGAAAATCGCCAATAGAGTTAGTTCGATTTTTCGGCAGTTTAAATTAAATTATTATTTTTTTTTTTTTGAAAAACATATTCTTCGCTCCGCTGGGAAACAGACCACAGAACTTCCTAATGCTGGTCGGGTGCTTTTCCCTTATGCTACTAAAGAGATAGAAAGAAGAATCCTTTTTCAGAAATACAAGCATTATTTTGCTTGGTTTTACAAGTAAAATATTTTAAGGAAACTGTGTTATCATAAGACGATAAAAAAATTCTTAACGTCTTTTCAGACTAGAAGGAATGATAAATTAATTTTTTTTTAATAAATTTTTTTCGTAAAAAGATCTCCTTCGCTCCGCTGGGAAACAGACCACAGAACTTTCCATTTCTGGTCGGGTGCTTTTCCCTCAAGCAACTAAAGAGATCGAAAGAAGAACTTTTCTTCAGAAACACACGCATTATTTTGCTTGGTGTTACAAGTTAAATATTTCAAGGAATCTGTGTTATCATAAAAGGATAAAAAAAATTCTGAACGTCTTTTCAAACTAGAAGAAATGATAAATTAAATTTTTGTCTGAAAAAGATCTTGTCTTTCGCTCCGCTGGGAATCGAACCGCAAAACTTCCCGATTCTGGCCGGGTGCTTTTCCCTTAAGGTACTGAAGAAATCGAAAGAAAAATCCTTTTTCAAAAATATACGCATCATTTTGCTTGGGGTTACAAGTAAAATGTTTCAAGGAATCTGTATTATCTTAAGAGGATACAAAAAATTCTGAACGTCTATTCAGACTAGAAGGAATAATGAATTAATTTTTTTAAATTAGATTTTTGTCTGAAAAAGTTCTTCTCCTTCGCTTCGTTGGGAATCGAACCACAGAACTTTTCATTTCTGGTCGGGTGCTTATCATAAGAGAATATCAAAAATTCTGAACGTCTTTTGACTCTAGACGGAATGATTAATTACATTTTTTTAAATTAAATTTTTGTCTAAAAAATATCTTGTCTTTCGCTCTGCTGGGAATTAAACCACAGAACTTCCCAATTCTGGTTGGGTGATTATCCCTTAAGCTACTAAAGAGATCAAAAGATGAACCCTTATTCAGAAATACCATCTAGTCTTTTCAGACTAGATAGAATTATGAACTAAAAATTTTTTTAAATTACATTTTTTCTGAAAAAGGATTGCTGACCGGCATTCGGAAATTCTGTTTTTCAATTCCCATCGGAGCGAAGGAAAAGATCCTCTTTCGTTTCAAAAGACTTAAAAAATTACTGTTATCCTCTGATGATAATATAGATTCCATTAAATTAAACTACTCTAAATTCACAAAAATTTTTTAAATTTCTATTGTTTTATAATAGCTGAATTCGATGTATCTTTGTTGATACAGTTTAAATACTGGTAAATCCAACAATTCTATTGATAGACGAACTGATTGGCAATTGATTAAACATGTGTCAATTCCACTCGCAATGGAAACGCCATTGCATAATACATAATGAGAATAAATTTCTTCGCATATTGTTTCACAATATTGGATCGAAGTCACCGTTGGCAATATCTGTCTGAATTTTCAATCACGTCTGCACTTTTGTGCAATTATTAGTTAATTAAATCTTTGTCTCTTTGGTTGAAAATTCAACAATTTTTTTTTTGAAAATTCCTTTCATGTTTAGCTTGAAAAGGAAATTAGCAAAAAGACAATTAAACCTTTCTTTTTTTTTGTAATCAATTTATCTTTTGCAGATAACAATTAAACTTGACTTGAAGTTGAATTACTTTTTAACCAAATTTATTTTTCATCAAGGATTTATAATTATAGTTGAAAATTTAATTATTTGCTTTTCTTCTATGTAAACAATTCTACTTTTTTGTAGAAAATGTATCTTTCTTGCAAAAAATACAATAATTTTTTAGAAAATTAAACAATTTGGGTAAAAATCAAACTTTTTGGTTAACAGAACCTATTCATATATTAAAGATTTTTCTTTCATGTAGATAATTTATCTTTTTGGCTTTAAAATTAAATATTTGTTCTGAAAATCCATGTATTGTGTTCAAAATTCATCTAGCTTGGTAAAACATTAATATTCCTAATCAAAAATTATCTTTTTCGTTGAAAGTTTAACACATTTTGTTGAAAGTTTTGTTGTTGCAAATAAGTTTTTTATCTGAAAGTTTAAATATTTTATGCTTAGTGGAAACTTCATCCTGTATATTTAACAAACAATGAATTCTTCTTTTTTGATAGAATATTAATCTTCTTGATCGAATATTCATCTTTTTGTTTAAAAAAGCATTAAATTTGTTCAAAATTCGTTTTTTTTTAAATAATTTTTTTATCTGAAAATTAAACTATTCTATATTTTGTCAAAACTTCATCCTATACATCAAATAAGTTAGGAACTAGTATGTGTTTTACTACATTATTTAATCTTGGTGGTTGAAAATCCATCTTTTTAGTTAAAAATTTAACAAATTTCTCGACAATTTTAAAATTATTGAAATTCTTTGAAAATTTGAAATCCATCTTATTTATAAAACATTAATCTTCTTATTAGATTTTTTATTTTGCATAAACTTTATTTATTTTGTTTAAAATTTATCTTTTTGTATATAAAATAAATCTTGTTTGTTAAAAATTCAAATATTTTGTAGAAAATTAATAAAAAATATTTTGAAAAGTTGTTTTTTGGTGTAGAAAAGTATTTTTTGTTGTTAAAAGGTCAACTTTAATAAATGAAAATAAACTTTTTTAAAAATAAACATTTTTGCTAAAAATTCAACTGTCTTCTAAACAATTTGTTTAAAAAATTTAAATTTACGGATGGTTTTTATACTTTTTTTTGAAGATTCGAACATTTGACTGAAAATGCATTTTTGTGTGTTCGAAATGAAACACTTTTTTAGAAAATAAACTATTTTTTTTAAATCTAATTATTTTTCTAAAATTTAACTTAGTTAAAAATATAACTTTCTTGATTGAAAAGTAACTAATCTTTATAAAAATTCTACTTTCTTCGAAAAAATAGAAGAATAAAGAAAAAGAAGAATTTTGTTTTATTGGAAGGGCAGTGACAACAAAAGTAAAATTTGTGTGTATAATAAAACTGACAAAAATGTAAGATTTTTGAATGTAAAATTTGTGAATACACTCTTAGTTAACATAGTTAATTTTAAACGAAGGAAAACGAAATTTTCAAGAAAAAGCGCAATAGCAATTTTCAGTTAAAAAAATAATTTTGAAAAAATGTGAACAAAACTGTTAAATTTTGAAAGAAGAAGAAAGTATATTTTAAAAATAAAAAAATGAATATTTAACCAGAAAATAAATTTTTAACAAACAAAAAAAATTGTTTAGTCTTTGTTTACGATTAGCGAAAATCTTCCAAATTTAATAAAATAGTTATTTTAGAAGAAAAATCCTGTGACCAAATTTGAATGTAGAGGGAGTTATCAAGTGAAATTTTTTATGTTAAAGGATCAATATTAAAAAAGATAAGCTCAAATTTTTTAATGGAACTGGCTCAAATGAACTATTTCTGCCGAATTTTACCAAGCACTTAAATTTTCGCATTTTTCTCACTTTTAAACTAGAAGAATAAAATATTTGAAAATTAAAACAAAATAAGTTAATACACCTACGTAAAAAATATAAGCAGAGAATGTTTTAAATTGAGCCTTTTAGAAAATTTGAATCGATTTTAAACATGTCGTCAAATTTAAATCTACCATGACAAATACTTCATTTGGAAATACTTTTAAAAAAAATTTTTTTTTTATTTTTGAAACTTTAAAAAAATATTAAAAGTATAATATCAGATTTCTAAACACATGAAAAGTCATATTTTGTCAATAACAAAAATAATTTGCCAATTTTAAACAATTGTAAGTTTGTAAAAAAACTCTGCTATTTTAGTTTATTAAAAAAAGACAATCGAAAAATAAATAAAATATGCTGTCACAAAAATTATTGTTTATCTTCTAAGAGTATTTACTCTGCCCTTTTAAGTGATATTACCTTTTATTTTTCAATAATGTTTCTCGATAAAAATGAAGATATTTTTCCGAGTTGGGAAAAATAATTGTCGTTGATTCCTATTTTAGTTTCCTATGCAGAATCCAATGTCTCGTTCGTAATTTTCCACTTGGAATAGTCAGGTTTCTCATGAAACCTTTAAAGCTTCTCTCTTGTATTGTTGTTAAGGACACAGAGGCAGCTCATATTATTACTCTTTTTGATAAAATTTTTAATTTAATTAAATTTTATCTTGTATAATTATATTTCTTCATGCATTCAAAGACATTATATTTTTCTCTAATTAAATTAAATATTGAATTTTCAAATGAAAACTAAGCTTCAGTTTTTATTCATACAAAATTTTACTTTAGAATTGATAAACAAAAATTTAATGAAAATTTTTCTATTTCCTGATACTAAGTAATAAATCATTTTAAATCACATAGTAAATTAAAATATATTTTATCTATTTGTAAAATGAGGATAGTGCTATCCTATTTTAAAAAAAAAATAATTGACAAGACCTGTGAATTTAGTTGTTGAAATATTTTTTTCACGAATTTTTAAAGCTTGGTTACATATTTGCAATTATATTGAGTTTGAATTTTGTGCTACAGATAGAAGGCACAAAATTAGTTTATTGCTGATTTTTATAATGATAAACAAAGTTCAAACATATATAAACAATTTATCTGATTTTTTCACGAAAATTATTATTTACTATCTATTAAGTATAAAATAAATTTTTCAGACATATTAATCTTTAAAAAACTATGTAATCTTTAAATGTATATTTTTTTTATAAATAATATACATCAAAAAATAGGAAAGTTTTATCTTGTCTAATCAGAAAAAAATTATTTCAACCAGTTATATTTAACGAAAGAGGTCAATTTTTAACAAAATAGTTTAAATATGATGGAAGAACTTTTAACAATAAACTAAATTTTTAGTCAAGAAAGAGGAATATTTAACGAAAAATTTGTATTTTAAACTAAAACAAAAGGAAAATCAACCAAAAGGGAAATTGCGGAAACTGTAAAAAAAGCAATTTGCAAACAGTTAGTTTTAACTAGAAAATAAAAAACTTTCCAAGTATAAATTTTGAACCAAAAATAAAATATTTAAATTATCAAATCAAAATTATTCAATCCTAATAAAGAAAAAAAGAATTTTCTACAAAATAGTTATATTTTTAAATAAAAGTTTAATTTTCTACCAAATTAGTTGACTTTTTAAACAAAAATATAAATTTACAACCCAAAGGCCAATTTTCAACCAAATTGTTATATCCTCAAACAAAAAGTTAGATTTTCAAAAAAGAAAAATTAATTTCTTACGCTAGTAGAAGAATTTTAAAAAAATCGTATAAACTATAGCTCAAATGTCGAATGCTTTATAAAATAGTTGACTTTTAAAAAGTGATGGAAGAGTTTTTAACAAGAAACCACATTTTTAATCAAGAAAGATAAATATTTAACGGAAAGCTGTATTTTAAACAAATCAATCGAAAGTGAAACCATTAAATTTTCATTTTAAAGAACTGATTATCTCCAATAACAAAAAAAAGATTTTCAAACATTTTTCACTTTTAAAGTATAAATAGTTAAATAAATTTTTATTTTTTAATTATATATATATATATTAAATTATTTAAATTAGGTGAATGTTTTAAAAACAATTTAATTCAACCAAATATTATAAATTTAAAAACAATAACTATCAATTCTTTAAAAAGAAGTGTAACTTTTCTTATTTTTCCATTATAAAAATTTATTCTCAATAAAACAAGTAATAACTACTATTTTAAAACAACAAGGATGTTTCTTGAAAAAAGACGAATTATCTACAAAATATATGAATTTTCGATTAAAAAGTAATATTTTGCAATATAATATATCAATTTTTAACAAAAACTGGAATAGTTATATTTTAATTTTAAAAAAATCAATTCTCAACAAGAAACATGTTGATTTTTTGACGATGAAAAAAAAATTCTATTCAAAAAATGAATTTTCAACAAAATGCATGAACAAATTTTACCCCAAAAATTAAAAAATTAATTTATTAATTTATTTATTCTGCAAAACAACGTGAAATCTTAACCAAGCAAATGAATTTTTAAAAAATAAATTTCATTTTTAAAAAAACGATTTAATTTTCAAGCGAAAGAGACGAATTTTCCACAAAACAGTGAAATTTTAAACAAAAAGTTAATTCATGACTATTTAGTTAACATTTAATCTAAAATTATTTTATGTGAAAGAATTAAATTTTACTGAAGAGATAAATCATCATCTGCAGTTATGTGTTAAAAAAAGAATTTTTAAGAAAAGAGTTCGAAATTTAAGCAAATATGAGAATTTTTAACCTGAAAGTTGATATTTTTAATGAAAAGATTAATTTTCTGCCAAAAAGACGATTTCTCAACAAAATAAGTTATTTTAAAGGAAAAGCTTAAATTCAGATAAAAAAGATTAATTTTTTACGACGAATGATTACTTTTCATTCAAAAATGTCAACTTTTTGATAAAAATGATATATTATTATTTTCTTTAGAGAAAATTAATTCTCAAACAAGAAAGCTAATTTTTCGCAAAACATTTCAAAATTTCAATATTTAAATTCGCAACTAAAAAGTTAATTGTTAGACTGAAAAGATTAATTTTCTACAAAAGAAATAAAGACGAATTATCAACAAAGCACATAAACAAACACATCAAATTTAACTAAGAAGGATAAATTTTTAACAAATAGTCGAAATCTTTACTAACAAAGATCAGTTTTTAACAAAAAAGGGAATTGTTAAGTTTTAAAATAAAAAAATAATTTTCAAACAATAATAAAACTATTTTCAACAAAACAGCTAAATTTTTAAACAATTATCCATAAATTTAAAGCTTTGCTTCCATACCATACAAAATACAAAATAATATTAACGCTAATAATATAAAAAAAATTTCAAATAACTATTTATTAGTTAATTTAGAACAAGATATTTAGAACAAGAAAATAAGTATTGTCAGTTTGGATTTAAATTTATATAAATATAATTTTGTTAAGGTTTTTTGTAAAATAAACAAAGATTTCAAAATATTTTAGTTGTGTCAAAAAGGAATCTAGGCATTCTTAAAGAAAATGATATATTTTTAATTTTCTAAGTTTTTAAATATTTCTTATCCTTTCAAAACGTCTTAAATTAACGAACATATTTTTAACTGACTCGATTTTTTCTCGAAATTTTGAATTATCATTAATTATGTAAAAAAAATTAAACCCTCTAAATTTCCTCAGGAATTTTAAAAAAATCTAATTTTCCAAAAATATTTGCAATTTTTAAAATATTCTTGTATCTCTTTAATTCTAATAGATGTTTCTTAAATTAAATCAATTTTTTTTTTGGTTTTTTAATCTTACCAAATTAAAAAAATTTTCCGATATATCAGCTACACTCTTCTTCGAAATTATAGGAAATCGTTTGATATTTTTAAAAATATTTTCTAATTTTTTTTTAAAGTTAATTTTTTAAAATAAAAAATCATTTAAAATTTCGGCACAAATATTAAGAAAATTCTTTTTCTTAATTTTTTCAGACTTTCTAAACTTTGTAATCATCAAAAATTTTTCAAATTTTTAATGATTTTTAAAAATCTTTTTAAGAATAAAAAAATTTTCTGAGGATCTTTAAGACTCTTCTTTGACAATTATTGAAATCTTTTAAAAGTTTTGAAAATATTTTTAAATATTCTCTAAAATTTAATTTTGGGAAATAAGAAATTATTTTTTTCTAGGAACCTGAAAATAGTTTTTTCATTGTCGTGAAACTTTACAAAATTCTTCAAAAATCTTTACTAGTTTCAGTTATTTTTTAATCTTTACAAAAATCCTATATATATATTAAATTTAAAAAAAAATCTAAATACATCTAATATAGCAAAAATGCGAAATTTTACGTCAAAATCACACTTTTAAAAAATTTGAGGATATATTTAAAAGGTCTTGTGATCTTTTTTTTACTTTTCTCTTAAAACTCATTACGAAACAACCATTTCCAGTTTTTCCATAAATCTTGCAAACTTTTTTTCATTCTCTTGACATCCTGAAAAATAAATCTTACGTAAGAAAATGTTAAATCGTGAAAATTTAAAATAATTGTCTCAGTCTCAAAAATTAAAAATATTTTCTTGAAATTAAAATAACCCATTTAACATTTTTCTAGAAATCTTGAAAAAAATTCAGTCTCCTCAACTCATCCCTAATTATTAAAAAGCTTCTATTTCTATAATTCCTTAAAATAATTCATCAATAATTAAATTTTCCTTATCTCTTTGAAAATATAAGAAAGTTTACAAATTATAAATCGATACCAAAATGTTAAAAACATAATTATTTCCCGTTATTGACCAATCATTTACAATTTAAGTTGTATCATCTACTATCAATAATACTTAGAAACATTTAGAAATAAATTTTATTGTGAAGTAAAATTATTTATGTAAAAATTTTGACATACGAAGTTAATAGTGCAGATAATTTGTGAATTAAAAATATTAAGTACCACAAAATTTAAATTTTAACCATGAATAGTTGGATTTTACTATTGGTTTCTATTAAGTCAGTTCATATTTTAGAGAAAAAATGAGAAGAAGCGGAAGCTTCTTGGGGAACACAAATACTTTTTGAAAAAAGGGAAGAAGAAGGGCCACTTTTCGCAAAATTTCTTAAAATTTTGCAGGAACCGTACTCACCCCCCCAAACCCTAAAATTAGTATCATTAATATTGAATGGCCTTTTATCTGTTAAGTATATCTGTGTTCTCAGTTTAGCTTTAAATCATGTCAATGTCTTTGTGTGAAAAGGTTTTAATAATATGAATAAAATTATTAATATTTTTTATTCTATTTTTTTCTTTCTTGTTCACAGTTTTATTTAAAACGTAACTTATTTAATTAACTTATTTTAATTGTGTCAAATTCGAATAGAAAAATGCTAAAACTCTAAAATAAAAATATTATTTTCCTTAAGACAATTTTTCAAATGTTTTAAATAAATTATGCACAATGTTTGTGATATAAAAGGAGATCAATAAAAAAAATTGAACCTGCATCATATCGGATTTTGAAATTTTTTCTTTGAAAAATTTGTTTGAATAAAAAAAACTTAGGATACTAGGCGTGTTCAGATTCGAAAATAAATTTTTTGCTTTATAACATTTTTGACCTTAATATGGATGGTTCCAAATTATTACCTTAACACTAAGTAATAAAAAAATAATCATTTTGAAATTTTGCTTTTGAGAGTGGATAATCAAATAATTTCGTAGATTATGTTGTTGATTAATTTTCCCTGTTAAAAAAAACCTAGCCAGTAAAAATTTTTAAAGTAGAAAATTTTATTGGTTACTGAAAAGTCAGCGAATTCAAGAAATCTTGCAAAATTCAGGGAATTTCGATAAGTTTCAATAGCTGTCAAGCAGAGTAAACTTATAATTTTTCAATTTTAATTTGAAATTTTTTAATTCCTTTTATAAAAAATTCTAGGTTTAAAGTAATTTAAATATAAGATTCTGGTCTTTAAATATTATAATTCTCAGGAAAAAATAGTCATACTCATATTTTGTTGTTTGATAAATGAATTATGATTGTTTTGGATGATAATTTAACTGATTTTTGAACAATTTTCTTTTTAATTGAAAAATGCATCTACTTTATTAGAAACTGCATCTTTCTTAAATAAAAACGCAAAGTCTTCTTTGAAAATTCAACAATTTTTTTTAAGTAATCTTTTTATTTAAAGATTTAACTGTTTTGCTGAAAATTTAAATATCTTCGTAGAGAATTTACGACTTTTTTAATTAATATTTTAATGTTAATAGGTCAAACAAAAATCTTTTATGCTTGAAAATTCAAATACATTTTTTGATATTCTGTCTTTTTCATTTCAAAATGTATCTGTTTGGTTGAAAATTAATTTTCCTTTCCTAAGGATTCAACTATTTTCTTTAAATCGCTTTGTTTAGAAATAATTTTTTGTCTAAGTTTTATATTTTTAGTACAAAATTCATATCTGCGGTTGAAAGTTTAACTATTTTGTTGAAAATTATGTAATTGAAAATTCAACTGCGTCGGTAAAAAAATAACTACTCTCTTGAAATTTTTTTTAAACAGAAGTTTATCTGTTTGTTGAAAATTTAAATATTTTGTTGGAAATTATTTTTTTATCGTTGAAAATATTTCAAGATAATTCCATATATATTTCAAGCTACTTGAGAATAATTCAATGTACTTCAGAAGAATTCACATACTTCAAGATACTTCATATACTTCACGATATTTCACGTACCTCAGGATATTTCACGTACTTCAAGATACTTTACATACTTCAGGATATTTTACGTTCTTCAAGATACTTGAAGATATTTCAAATACTTGAGAATACTTCTATGCAATTTAGGATAATTCACATACTTCAGGATATTTCACGTACTTCAAAATACTTCACATACTTTAGAATATTTTTTAAATACTTCAGGATACTTCAGAATATTTTAAGATAATTCAATATATTTCAAGATACTTCACAGTATTTCAATGTACTTTAATTTAATTCACATACTTCAAAATACTTCACATACTTCAGGATATTTTACGTACGTGAAAATACTTCAATATACTTCACATACTTTAGGATAATTCACATACTTCAGGATGTTTTGCGTACTTGAAAATACTTCAAGATACTTCACATACTTTGGGATATTTCACGTTCTTCAGAATATTTCACGTACTTCAAGATACATCAAAATATTTCAAATACTTCAGGATACTTCAGAATATTTCAAATACTTCAGGATACTTCAGAATATTTTAAGATAATTCAAGATATTTGAAGCTAGTTCAGAAAAATTCAATGTACTTCAGGAGAATTTACATGCTTCAAGATACTCCACATACTTCAGAATATTTTACGTACTTGTAAATACTTCAAGATACTTCACATACTTTAGGATAGTTTACGTACTTGAAAATAATTCAAGATACTTCACATACTTCAAGATAATTCACATACTTTAGGATGTTTTGCGTACTTGAGAATACTTCAGAATATTTTAAGATAATTCAAGATATTTGAAGCTAGTTCAGAAAAATTCAATGTTCTTAAGGAGAATTTACATGCTTCAAGATACTTCACATACTTCAGGATATTTTACGTACTTGAAAATACTTCAAAATACTTCACATACTTTAGGATATTTCACGTACTTCTGGATATTTCACGTACTTCAAGATACTTCAAGATATTTCATATACTGCAGGATACTTCAGAATATTTCAAATACTTCAGGATACTTCAGAATATTTTAAGATAATTCAAGATATTTGAAGCTAGTTCAGAAAAATTCAATGTACTTCAGGAGAATTCACATGCTTCAAGATACTTCACATACTTCCGGATATTTTACGTACTTGAAAATACTTCAAGATACTTCACATACTTTAGGATATTTCACGTACTTCTGGATATTTCACGTACTTCAAGATACTTCAAGATATTTCAAATACTTCAGGATACTTCAGAATATTTCAAGATAATTC
>JAAAKG020137880.1:0-12790 GCA_010014905.2 Druon quercuslanigerum
ATCTTAAGATTGTGAAAAAATGTCTCAATCTCCGCTGGGATCTGAACCCAGGACTTGGTTTTTGCAAATTATTATTATTAAAAAATTAATAATAATAATTTGAAAAAACGAAATAATTGCTTAAACAAGTTTAAAAAAGTAATTGCTTTCACCCAAAATTTGTTCACTACCTTACTATCAAAATTATTAAACAGTTATTATTTTGAAAAAATGATTTAATTAAAAAAATTATTAAATTTATTTAAAGAATATTAATTAATAACAATATTAGATAATTTTATTTTCTGATAAAATCTGATAGATTCTAAAAGAAAATGGTTGCAGTGTTTCGGATAGAATTTTGGATGCAGATTTCGGGAAGGATCTGAAAGATAAGCGCATGTCTTTGGTTTCTAACAAGGAAAAAAACCCTTTCTGAAAAAACTGAAGAAACAGATTTAGCTAAGATTTCTTTGAAAATCCTTGAAAATCTAATTTGAAATATAAAGAATGGCCGATATATGGTCGATTTTAATTTATTATAGAACGGTCATAGTCAAAGGGTTGGAAGTCTGGTAAGTGATCTTTGGTGAAGATTGTAGAAATCGGCATGGTTCAAAGCTCGAAAGATTTCGTAACAGGATCAGGAGTGTGGGCAAGAAGGGGTTGAATAATCGAGAATTATAGGTATACCTTGAAATTACTCGGAAGAGCCTTTGGAATCGAATACGAACACGACACGGCTAGGAGGAGCTCTTCGCATCCGGGTCATTATGAGCGGTCCCTCTGAACTTACGTAATCGGAATAATATCTCTATTTACGAATTAAGAGCTCTCGTTTCAAAATATTCCACGTGTTATTTTGTCAATATTGACTTGCACCCTATAATTTCTTCTTTCTTATTGTCCAATGGCACTATGGGACGCGGATCCGGAGAAGTGGTGGGGGAAGTAACGAGAAATTTTATGCGGGTAAGGCGGGGCTACTCTTAAATCTGAATTAGTAGAAAACTATTAATTGGTAGTAGTTTTCTATCAGTTCGAATAGTGCGTACCTGAAAATGTAGGTTCGATTCTTAAAATTTTTATATTATTTTTAATTTCTGGATAAGAGAGGCACATTCTACAGTTTTTGAATCTTTGTGATTCTGCAGTACGTTCGCCAATCGCTGCATATTTTAGGCTTAAAACATCTTTAATTTTTCTGAAAATACATTTTAGTTAACCTAAGTTTTTTTAAGGGCACTTTTCCAGTTTCCTTTAAACGATTCTTTTATTCTTCAATATTAAACTACAATATACCGCAATATATATTATTCTAAAATATACAGTTTTAAAGAAACTAAACAGACAACAAACATAATATCAGTGACGAAACTCATTTATCTTGTAATAAATTGGAGATAGAATCCACTTCTACACAAATTAAAAATTGCGAGATGAGCGAGAGTCAATTGGGAAGCACAAAGCCAGTTATGGGAACGGACAGCTTTTTCAACTGCGCATTTACCGAAAAGCGCGGTTCCGCACGAAGAAAAATGGATGTTTATATGTTCGGCGTAAAAATATTTGTTAAAACCTCCGGAGCGCATGCACATTGCGCTTTGGAATTTTACAACTATATTTGACGGCTATATATTTTTCATATGACAATTATGGAATATTACAATTTTGAAATATTTTTAAAGAATCAAAAATCGTTATCCTTAAATAAAATTGGACAACGACATTTTTCTGTCTAAAGGAGGGAACAATTATCTTAAGTTTCAGGTTTACTGACCTAAAATATTTGAGAAAATGTTTATAAGTTTAAAATGAAATTTGAGTTTAAGTAACTTAAAATAGATAGAATTTTAAATTCAGACTACAGACCATTCGTTCTCCAATTACTTACCCCCGTATTTTTTTGAATTAAAAATATTGAACACAACACGGAGAAAAATGGATGTTCAAACGTAACATCTAGATGTTTAGGATTAACATATTTTATGTGTAACTATAGGACAGCAGTCTAGATTTTCGAAGTTAACATCTATAAATATTAAAAAGTGAGATGTAGCTTACTAACATCCAAAATGTTGAACTGAAATATCCGAGATATTACACGTATGGTTATGTCAATTAACGTCTGTAAATATTTGAGAAGTTTACTTATTTCTGGTCATTTAAGAAATGAATTATTAACTTATTTGTACATTTTAAATGAAACTCTAATGTTCTTACATAAACAAAAAACAGATGAAGGGTATGAAATGTCGATCAGATGATACATTCAGTCAATTTGAGGTTATGTTAAATATTTCTAATTCAAAATAAAAAATAAAAACTGGGTAAATAAGCATTTAAAATTCTATCAATTTAGGTTACTTAAACGCAAATTTTATTTTAAATTTATGAACATGTTGTCAAATGTGTTCGAGTCAAACTTCGACTGAAACTCAAGATCATACTTCCCTCGTGTTAAGTGTCGACAGACAAAAGTCGTTATCCAATTTTAATTGAAAATAGATAATTTTGATTTTTTGGAAATGTTTAAAAATTGTAATATTCCATCATTATAATATCGAAAATATATAACCGTCATACATAGTCGTGAATGTCCATTGCGTGATGCGCATGCGCTCGGACGATTTTAGCATCTGAAAGTGTTCAGTATAACATACAAATATTTTTACGCATAACATCTCAAAAAGACGTACATTTATCTGCTTTTCTTTCTTGCACGAACATTAAAGTTTAATTTAAAATTCATAAATAAGTTATTAATTAATTCATTAGGTGACCATAAATAATTAAACTCCTTAAATATTTACAGGCGTTATCTGACATAACCATACATCTAATATCTATGATATTTCAGTTGAACATTTTGGATGTTAGAGAGTAAGATCTCAATGTTTAAGATCTACAGATGCTCACTTTGGACATCTAGATTGTTTTCCTATAGTTAAACATAAAATATGTTAATCCTGAACATCTAGATGTTACGCTTGAACATACATTTTTCTCCGTGTAAGATTTTAGACCAAACGCAGGCCTCCATTTCAATCGGAGAAGAAGAAATAAAAATGGAATAAGGAATTCCTTCCTCCTCTTTTCCTCGATTTTCGCATAGCATGGCGCATAAGGCGTCGAAAAGTTCGTAACGCTGCACTTTCATGCGTTTTACTGCCTTCTCGTGCAATATGCAGCTTCTTGTAGCAGACGATTTTCACTTGCCTAACCCCAAGTTTCAAAGTGTCGATCATCGCAATGTTTAATTCCAAAATTGTTTTCTTTTTGTCTAGTTTTTAAAGTGAAAAATAATAAATTAAAGTTAAAAAGTGTGTTTTGGACTTCCTATAAAGATATATCGACCAAACTTGTATAAATATTACATTAATTGTCTATGAAAAGTACAGTTTTTACAATTCTCCCGCCAATACTCAATAGTTGAGGTTAAAAAATACTGACCGACGCTAGCCCTCTATCAAGCCTAAAGCCCGCTGCGTTGTAGCGTGGTTTCTTATGCGTTATGCCTTATACTTATTCGCTATGAAAAAGTATGTGCTTCCCGCTTCAAGGACATTTTCAAAAATTCATGCTATAGTGCCATTTTTTCTAAAACACATTTTATTGACTTCAAATTTCTCTAGAATTCCATCGTACAATTTTGTAAATTTTTTTTTTTTTATTTTTAAATTGTTTAAAAATGCAAGATACGTAAAAAATAATAGCGCTATTAAATATTACCATTTAAAAATTAATTTTTTTCTTCAAAAATTATTTATAAGTTTTTGTCCTACTAGTTTTACAACGATTATAATGAATTAAAGCGATTTTAAAAGCTATTTAAATATTTCAATATATTTCATAGGATTTCAGAAAATATAAGATTTCTTGAAATTTTACGAATCTTTCAAGGGTTTTAATTGAATTTAAACGGATTGTAAAGATTTAAAGTGAATTTTATAATATTTTGGAGGGCATCAAAAAGGAATTTAATTATACATTTTATAATGTTGTTAATAATTTATTTGCCTTGTATTTCTTTTTTTTATATGCTTCCTCCTGATGATTATATTTTTAGTTTATTATTTGATTATTTGCTTCAAATTTTATAGTTTGTTCATAAAATTATTTTGTATAAAAATGCAACTGTTTGGTTAAAAAATAATCTTCCTTGGTTGAGGATTCAACTGTTTCCTTGAAAATACGCTTTTTATGGAAGAATTCAACTATTTTTTATTTTAAATTAAAATATTTTTTGTTATAATATATTTTTGTATCTACTATTTTATTATTCGTTGAAAATCAATCTTTTTGGTTCATAATTGAACTACTTGGCTAAAGAATATTTATAAAGAATATTTATAAGAAGAATATTTACAAAGAATTGGCGGAGATAGAGACATTTTTTCACAATCTTAAGATTAATCAATATTTTAATAATATTGATATAGACCAGTAGACAAAAAAATTAACATCTAAAATTAATAATAAAATATTTCCTGGTCAATAAACCTAAGATCAGCAATGAAAATATTAATCTTTTTATCTGAAAATTCGACTACTGTATTGAAAAATCATTTTGCTTGTTAAAATATTTTTTTTTGTTAAAAATTTGTCCTTTTGGGCGAAACATGAACCTTCTTGGTAGAAAATTATTTTTTTTTGGTTTTAAAATGCATATCTCTTGGTAATATATGGTTAAAATTTAAAAAATGTTTTATTGAAAATTTAATTATTTTGATCGAAAATTAACTTTAGTTGAAAACTTAACGATTTTGTTAAGAATCCGTTTTTTTTTTGTATTAAAATATCAAGTATTACATTTTTTGCTGAGAATTAGTCTTTTTGTTGAAAAACAACTTTTCGGGAATAAATTGTTTTAAATAGAATAGATTTTGGCACCATATTCCTAACATTTGAAGTCAAAATATATTACATTTCTAACAAAATAGTTCAATTTTTGAAGCAAAAAAGATGAATTTTTAATTAGGAAATTAATTTTTTACAAATTAGTTGAACTTTTAAGGTAAAGAAACGAATTTTTAACATAAAAGTTAAATTTTCAATACGAAAATATGAATTTGGTAATTCATATTTTCGTATTCTAAGATGAGTCAGTTAAATTTTTATAAATTAATTTTTAACAAAAATTCGATATTTCAATAACACAGTAAAAATTTTCACCTATAAAAATGAATTCTCAGCGAAAAATGTGATAGTTGATATGTTATCGAAAAAAGAATTCAATTTTAAATAATAAGTTGGCATTTTTAAGTGTAAAAAGGATGAATTTGTAGAAAATAGTTAAATCCTCAACTGAAACAGTTTAAGGTTCAACCACACAGTTGCATTTTTCTTCAAAAGAGATGAACTTTCTACCAAAAGAGATAAATTTTCAACTAGAGATGAATCCTAAACCAAAAAAATTAATTTATAAGCAAGTAGTTCAACTTTTTATCCGGGCAGTTGATTTTTTTCGAGGGTTATCGTGTTTAAGGACGGACGGCCGGACGGACGGACGGACAGACATACGCCATCTTAAAACTTATTTTCGGATTCAGGGCGTCCCGAAACGTGGAGGTCCTTTGAAAAATTGTGGTCGCCAATTTCCGACAATTCTAATACTTTCTCAATCATAAATTATGAGAATGTAAGAATAGCCGAATTCAACCAAAAGAGTCGAGTTTTCATAAAAATAGTTGAGTCCTCCACTGAAATAGATACGTTTTAAACCAAACAATTTTTTCAACGATTTTTCAACCAGATTTGATTCTTTAACGAGAAAAGCAAATTTTTAACGAAGTAGTTTATCTTTTAACCATCAAGTAGTTGAACTTGCAACAAAAAATTTGAATATTAGATCAAAAAAGTTGAATATTACCCCAAAAAAATGTTGTACCAGAAATAATTCAGTTTGCATTTAAGCAGAAAAAATAGGAAAAAGGGGTAGTTTCTTAAATGCAGAAGACAAAATACAAAATTATTTTAAAACGGAAAAAGAGGGAAATAGGGGAAGAGTATAAAGTCCTTAATTTTCCCTATTTTCCATAATAGAGAACTAGAATACTCAAAACAGAATTGTTTTCATTTCTTTTTTCCTTAGTAAATATATTAACTCTGGTTGGCTACAAGGCAGGACAATGTAAAAAATAAACTTTCATCGTGAAGGGTCATTTCTATGGTATCTCTAGTGGTCCATGCATATGTAAAGATTTCGAAAGGGCTTCTTTGCGCTTACAAACTGCGCCAGGAAAGAGGTTTCACTCCTATCTTGCCATACTACATTTTTTATGTAACTGAGTTTATGTCACAGAGTATGGCATCACCTACAACGATCCGCCATTGTTTTATATAAATTGCTAACTTGATTACAAACGTGCTGGTGCACCTCAGGGGCCTCCTGTCACATTGTCTTAGGACTTAGACAAATACTATTTTCAAAGGCTTGAGTATAATTACGATCTCAAATCATTTTTATGCTGCTCTTTTATTTATTATTTTATAACTGCACCACACTCTCTATTTTATTTTTTTTCACTCCCTCCTTTCAAATCGGTCCTCCCCTTTCCCACACTCTCTCATAATTTTCCACTATGTCCGTTCTATGGTTATTTATACACTATATATTCCATTCTCCATCCTGCATAATTATGATAATTTGCCACACCACATACTCTCGAATTCTAATATATCCCCTCTCATATATACTTCCCCTCCTCTACATCTTCCTCCATTCAACTTCGGAATCTACATCTTCAGAAACCTTCCAACATTCGATCTCTCTCATATCCTTTATTCTTCCCATCTTCGCACCACTGTTTACCTGGATCTCATATCTCTGATTCCTTTCTCCTTCCATCCCTAAATCCTCTTGAGCCTCTCTCCTCGCGATCGAGCATAATTATTATAATTTATTACAGCACAATCCCTCAAATTCTAACTAGTATGTCCCTCTTATATATACCTCCCCTTACACCTTCCTCTATTCAACTTTGGATTCTACATCATTAGAACCTCTCTCACAAACCGATCTCTCTTACATCCTCTATACTAATTTCAACGCCTCCTACCTTCTAAGACTCCCTTCCATCAATTAGCATCTGGCTCTTATTCCTGTCATTTCTTTATCCTCTCACCCGCAACAAACCTCACATCTCCCTTTCTAATCCTTTCCTTCCTGCAAAATAATTTTAATTCTTTACAACAGATTTTAATCAACTGTGGTTTCTATATACTTCAATAAGCTCCCAATACCAAACCCCTCTCACATCCTTTATACCTTCCAACGCTTCACCTCCCCACACCGCTCTTCATTTAGCTCTCATTTTTATCATTTCTTCGTACTCGCACCTCTGAATCTTTGCCGCTCTTCCCCCTTCTAACCCTCTTTCCTCTTCATCCTGCATAATAATGATTAATTTTTTTTAAACAAACTCTCAAATTCCACCTCCTGCATCTTACCCCTCTTTTAGACCACTCTCTTCCGTTTCTACTTCCTTGGATAAACTTCGGCTTCTATATATTCACTTCGAACCGCTCCCAATACCAACTCCTCTCACATCCTTTATATCCTTTCGAACGCTCCTCCTTCCTCACACCACTATTCATTCAGCTCTCATTCCTCTTATTCCTTTATCCTCCCATTTCTCGGTCTTCCTCTTCCCGTTTCCAATAATAATTACTTTCCACACTGCATAATAATTATAGTTTCTTAAAACAACTCTTAAATTCCACCTTCTACACATGAGCCCTCTTATAGTCTTCCCCTTCCCCTTCTATTTCCAGTAATCAACTGAGTTTAAGTATGATCTCAAATCATTTTCATGTTGAACCTTTTAGCCCCTTCAATAATAATCTCTCTTACTCCTTTTTACTCCATTTGCTCAATCTCCCCTTCCTCTTCTCAACCTCTCTTATATTTACCGCCCATCATTATTATAGTTGATTAAAATATAAGATCTCAAATTTCAAACTACTATACATCCCTTCCGCATACAGACACCTCATATCCTACTCACCCTTCACCGCACCACTCTTTATAAGAATCTCGTCTCTCTTATTCCTATCTTCTACCACCCCTCAACCTCTTCCTCTCCCTTTCCAGCGCTCTCTCCCCGCAATCCTAAATCTCAAATTTCACCTCCCAACCTTTCCCTTCTACTTCTTCTGCTCGACTTCGGCTTCTATATCCTTCGAACCACTTCAATACAGATCCTGGTCACATCCTCTAAATGGTTTTTAACACCCCATCATTTCTCCTTCACTCTTTATCTGGCTGTCATCCCTCGCCCCCATGCTCCTCCCCCTCTAGGATACCATGCATAAATTAAGTATGGAACATTTCGATCATTTTTACCTGCCTTCCTTAATTACACACCTCTTACCCCCTTATAACTGGCCACTGTAGTTGATCTGGACAGATGAATATTCCGCCTTAGCTACCTGTGTACCGTTCCCCCACTACTACTGGAAAAGGCCCCCCGCTGACCAAGCTCAGTGGCAGCAGCTCGACGGTGTGAGGGGAAGCCGCCTAGTGGGGGCGGTACACAGGTAGCTGAGGTGGAATTGACCAATCGCATTTCTCAAAATTCTCCTAAAATAATTTTGCATTCAAGTCTAAAAGTATGAATAGTGCATTCCTTGCTTAATTTTGAAACTCATTAATAAGCCTTAGGCTTCAAGCAAAACAGACTAATTTTGTAACCAAAAAAAGGAAATTTAAAAAAAAGTCGAATTCTTGACCAAGAAAAAAATTTCAGTAATTATTACATTAAAATTTGATCTAAAATCTTTTTAAATATTCCATTAAAAATTTGTTTACAAAAATCATTCAACAATTTTCCAAGAATCTAATTTAAATTTTTTATTATCAAAGTTAAAAAAATGGCTTAAAAATCTTCCAGATTTCAGTTTAAAAATTTTGTAAATTAAAAAAAAATATTTTTCAAGAATAATTTACAAAAGTTATTTGTAGTTTTCCTAGAAACTTAAATAAAAATTGTTTATTCTTTTGAAACTTTTTAAAATGCTTCGAAAACTTTTAATTAGTGTATTCAGATTTTTCAAAAATCTACGTTTTGTTTTAAATGTTTTGAAAGCTTCATGTTTTAAAATATTTAAGAATATTTTAAAAACTTCTAAATATATCTTAAACTTACTCAAATATTTTCCAAATCAATAATTGACTAAACATTTTTCACTGTTCTGTATAAAATTCGTTTTTATTTTGTTAAAAATAGAATTTTTGAACTGCAAATATAATAATTCCATTTTTGTTTGGTAATTTATCTTGTTTAGTTAAAAAATCAATTATATTGGTCGAAAATTCATATGTTTGTGCTTAAAATTAAAATTTTTTGTTAAAAATTCATCTTTGGGCTGAAAACTAAACTTTTTGCAAGAAATTTGTCTTTGTGGATTAAAAAATTCAACATTACGGCTAAAATTTTTTTCTTAATTGACTGAAAAATCTTTCTTGGTTAAAAATTGAATTTTTTTTTCTGAAAATTTCTTTTTGTTTTGTTTTAAAATTAGTCTGTTCTGACTAAGGCTTAAGTTAATAATAAGAAAACAGAAGTGCCAACAGTAAGTATTCCGAAGCCGGTAGTATCAAACATTATTTTTGAAAGGAGGGATAACTATTTTCAAAATTTGCCGAATTCAATAAACATTTTTTTTTTCAACACTTAAGCCAATGCAATTTTCTGTCTTTGTCCCTATTCAAGATTGCTAAAGTTAGATTTGAAAAACGACACCTTTGAGATTGGTTCCATAACAATTCTTTATATTCTGCTATTTATGGGTTAAAATACCATTTTTAATTAACATTCGTAAACAAATTGGTTAAGCGGTAAAAAGAATTTGAGATTGTTAATCAGTTTCCAAATTAAGCTAGAAATTATACTATTCATACTACGAAACATACTGCAAAATTGTCCATAAAATTTCACATAAACTTGAACATTTATGCTTTAATTTTCAACGTTTTAAGTCAAATAACATCGTTGGAATCATTTTAATTCACAGATTCCGAA
Source organism: Druon quercuslanigerum (assembly GCA_010014905.2). Classification (NCBI taxonomy): domain Eukaryota; kingdom Metazoa; phylum Arthropoda; class Insecta; order Hymenoptera; family Cynipidae; genus Druon; species Druon quercuslanigerum. The sequence goes on from JAAAKG020137880.1 coordinate 10,005, forward strand.
TATTATATATGTAAATTACTAAGTGCTACATTGACAAAATTTTATATTCCGCATATCAGTCCTCAATAGGTATAAAGTACACCCGCTGACCAGGATCGACGGCAGCAGTTTGGCTGAGTGAGGGGAAGCCGCGTAGTGGGGGAACCGTTCACAGGTACCCGTTGCGGAATTGCCATCTGGTTTAAAAAAAATAAGGAGGTGAGATCGGTTTTATAAAAGTGAAAGGTTCTTTAAAAGGACGTGTTGTACAAAAGTTATGTAAAGTCTTTTGTACGAAGGTGGAGGATTTAGCAGAGTCCATGTTAGAGATACATACACTTACTATTCAATATAACTTATGATGGTGAAGAGGAGTGGGTTTAAAAAATAAGTCAATTCATCTTACGTAATGTAGGCATGGTTCCCAAGAGGGGAAGGGGTATAGTGGAAGTGGGATAAAAGCTGGGTGAAGAGGGGAGAAGGTAGAGAAGGTGTTATTGAAAGGGGTTCAGGGTATGTGGAAGGGGTCTATATTGGGAGCAGCATTCAAGGGTTTATGTTTTAATGACAATCAAACTCGGATATAACGCCCTGGATATATTGCTTCCGAGAACTGACGCCGCGCCGCAAGTAGGATTAAAAGGAGCTGCGGGGAGTGGCAGTGGTTACTCGGGTGTGAACAAACAAAAGCATTTCCATCCGAAACGGCACTCTCTCGGGTTTGTTCCCGATCATCAACAGCCTCAAAAGCGGCACAGTCTCCGAGTTTTACTGTAATTGTAGCAATTAGGGTGCATTTTGGTGAAAGAAATGTTTGAGAGGGAGAGGCAGGATGTGAGGCGTGGGATCAGAGAGGTTTGGAGTAACTTCATAAGTAGTGACTACAAATAAGTCTTTTCGGACTTTGATTTTTACATTTTTTTAAAATATATTTTTAATTTTTATAGTTGATAAAAAAGTAAAAAATTATGTAGTTTTTTTCTGAGTCATGCGGGCGCTCATACTTTTCAGGTGAATTTTATTAAATATTTTTCTGCTTGCGAAAGCGAGTACTGAGTGAGGAAACGCGTCCCGGTTAACCAAGTTGCATATAGGACAGTGACTGTCAATTAGGAATCCACTGGTGCGAAAGCTCTTGATTTGCTGAATCGGTCTTCTAGAACCATTTTCTGGATGTCACAGCGAACTGTCATGCCAACGAGGACAAACCTTGTCCATGTCGATTCCTCACTCGAATTCTGTGTATGCTCATTTAATTGTCTATGTGTGTGTCTATATCTATATAATCGATATCTATATTATAGAAAATATATGTTTTTCACAATGATGTTATTTTGTCGAGTAAATTAACTGATTATTTTTTTATGTTCATTTTTAAAAAGTCTCGATTACTTGTCCATAACAAATAATTAACCAGTAATTGACGCTATTAATTATTTAACAACAAAATTAATTAATTACTCTGTTCGATAAAATATTATCATTTTTTAAATTTATATTCTCAATAAGAGAATATTCCTCAGACTGAACTTCTCCTTAACATATTTGTACAAGATAAAGCCGCATCAACATGTGATATAGGAGAAACAAGACTTGATCTACTCTTATTTACAGTGACGTTCCCGGTTCAAATCCGGGATGAGGTAGATTTTTTATTTTGGGCATCAAAATCTTAAATTCGAAAATATTTAGTTTGAAACTTCTTAGTTTTTGGATACTTCCAATTCTAAATTTCGCAATTTTGTATTTTTAAAGTTAAATATTAAAAATTTCAGGACAATCTTCCTATTAAATTTTTAAGCATTCCATATTGATAGTCAGTTTTAAACTTTATTAATCTTAGATTTAAATTGTATAAATTGTTCGGGTTTAGTTTTAGTCAGTTTTAAATTTATTAATTTTAGATTTAAATATTATAAATTGTTAGTTTCAATTTTAAAACTACAAAATTATATGATTTTTTTGAATTCTTCTATATAATAGAATATTAAATCGAAAGATTTGATAGTTGAATAATTTTCAGGTAAAAGAATTTCTAGTTGAAGAATTTCGAATAAAACTTCTCCGGAATAAGTCCAAACCTTAAAAATTATAAGATTTTATAACAAGGCATTAAAAATTGAATTATTTTTTATTTGAAAATGTTCTAAAGTTCTAAATATTCTAAAAACAATTTCACATTAAAAGGCTCAAAATTATGCCATATCAAAAATTTAAATCATATATCTTTTTTTGTTTACTTTTTTTTAGTTTTTAACTTAAAATATAATATCTATAAATCATCCGATGTTTATTTGTTCAAAATAGATAAAAATTAATCTGCCTGAAATTGACATTTCAGTAATTAAATAATTTGTTTAAATATGCATGACTGCAATTCTAATTAATTTCCAATTTCAAATTGTGAAATTTCAATCGCTTCAAATTGACAATTATTTGAATTCAAAAGTTTCAAGTTTTTAATTATCCAATTTTGCCGGATTTTGATTATAAATAATGTAATTAAATTTGATTATAATTTTTAATGAACCAATTTTAATAATCCTAATCAGAAAACATTCAATTTTTAATGTTTTAAAATTGGCCTATTTTAGAAATTTTTATCTGAAGTCAATTATAAGGTTTTTTCAGTTCGAAATAAAGTTGTTCAATGTTGATCGCTTCATTTTGAATTTGTTTTGTTTTATTTTATTTGTTTTTATTATTATTATTTATTTTTATTTTAATTTATATTATTTATTATTATTATTATTTATTTATTTATTTTAGTTTTGAATTATCCAATTTAGACCGATGTTGATTATAAA
>JAAAKG020137881.1:0-12790 GCA_010014905.2 Druon quercuslanigerum
CCTCTGCTCTTCGGCTTCATCGCCGTTTCCTTCAACCCCCTTTCTATTATCACCCTTCTCTACAAAACTCTGCTTTTACAAAGATTTAAAAAATATTGCAAAAGTTTATAAACGGTTTCACGAAGATTTGGAAGACTTAAAATATTTCACAAACGATTTAAAATATTTTTAAAATATGCCAAGAGATTTCGAGCGATTAAAAAGGTTTTAGAATATTTCACAATAACTTTAAATATTCTAAAAGATTTGACAAACATTTTCAATATACAAAATGATAAACTTATATTTTAAATAAATTTTCTTGTAGAGATGCAATTACGCTAGAATTTTGGGCTTTTTTGGGTTCCTGAAATCCACCAAAAAAAATTTTGCAAAACTACCCTTATCTTCCAAAATCAACCCCCTTCAAAAAAACTGAATTTTTTGGTAATTTAATCACGGCATATTTTCTTGTTTTTTCGGGCTTCTCAAAAATACCTACTAAGATTTTTAGGCTCCGACCCTTAACGTCCAAAATCGACCCTTCTTTACCACGTAAATACGACTTTCTAACAAAATAACCTTTCTAAAAATTTTAAACTCCCAATAGAGTCTCTGATTTTTGGGCGCTTCGAAAATACTCAAAAATCAGAGACTCTATTGACACAGTGAATTTCTTAAAAAGGTTATATTTTGACAAACTCATCTGTGCGTGGTAGAGAGGGGTTAGTTTTTGACTTTAAAAGATAAAGCCAATAAATTGTAGTGGTTATTTTCAAGAAGCACAAAAATTTGACACTATGTTGACACGGCCAAAAATATGCTGTAATTAAATTACTAAAAATATTCAATTTTTTTAAGGGGGTTCATTTTTGTAGTTAAGGGTTGTTTTGGTAAATTTTTTTTGCGGATATCAGATTGCAGAATTTCTTAAAAATTTTAAATTTCAATCTGTTTTCATAAACGATGTAATAAACACAAACTTTCTCTAGAGCACCAAAAATTAAAAAATTTATAATATGAAGCTCTTTATTTTTAAAAACTCATAATCTTGACACCAAAATTAAGCATCTCTCTTCAGATGTTTACCAACATGATTTTGCGCTTTTTCTCTTTTTCTTTCTTTAAAAACTTTTTTGAAGCGGAAATCATGACACGCATTTCTAGGGCAGTGGTGCGGAAATTCACATTTCTACGCCCAATCGAACTGATGAAAATTTAAGATGTATTGATGTAAAATTTAACTATTACATTTGCAGTCGAAATAATTAACTTTCAACCAAAAACTGAAAAGGTACATAATTTGTCGATAAAATAGTTAAATACAAAAAAATACAATCATTCAACGAGATAGTTAAATTTTAATTTACGACAAATGTTTCAACCAATAAAGAAAAGCATCTCATCAAAAATATTCTGTTTCCAAGCCATAAAAAACGAATGTTTGAAACAGATTTTTAAATTTACAACCCTCAATAATTAAATAATTGATAACTTTCATAAGAAATGTTCCGCAAAAAGTCAAATATTAGCAGTATTATAAGTATTACATAGATTTTCCACCAAGTATTAAAATAAAAAACAATGTAGGTAATTATTGATTAAAACAATTAATTCTTAATTTTAAAAAATTGCAATTTTCTTTAATTTAAGCAACATTATTGACAAATTTTTTAAAACATCAATTAATAAAATTATTTTCTTTACCACAAAAGTTAACCAAGACCTTTATATCTCCCCTTTCCCAAATTCTCTACTCTTACTCCTCCTACATTCCCGAACCGCTGCATAACCGTTACGTTCACAAGGTCCGGTTGGATATGTCTGCACATCTGGGAATATACCATATGTTCACGCTCACATATGGGACACTTCTAAGTGTACACGTCAGCATGGCTTAAAGTTTCAAAATGCAAGCACAACAGAATAAAACTTCAAGAACAAAAAATACATTATTATATTTACCAATAGAACTGAGGATCAACGCCGCAAAGAAGACCAGGATATGGACAACCCTCATATTTTTGAATTTAAGGAAACTCTGCTCAATGCAGTGAGGAACAATTTGATTCACAATATTTGCAATCAATTTTTTCGTGCTTCATCAGATTATCAAGTGTGCCATATAGTCGTTGTCTTTTTGGTTTCAGACTTCAAGATTCTCCATGTGTGGTATTTAGACACACATAAGAGTCATTGTTTTAACAATTTTTTAAGTTTTCAGATACGCTGTTTTTTACACAACAATTTCGTAAAACGTCTACTATAACTGATGAATCATCACCGTTGGATTCGTCAAAAAAATATTTTTGTAATATTATCTAAAAACTAGGCCAGTCACGAAAATCTCGAAATCATTGTCCTTTCTTTTTCAAAGTTATGTACAGATTTTTTAAGATTAAAGGTCAAACCAGGAGCACCTGTAATTTGCTGAGATAGAATTCTCTTTTTCTAAAACTACTTCGGCTTTAGCAAAAAACTTTCTTGTTACGTGTCTCGTGCCTTGCAATCGATTTTGTCCAAAATGTGAACTTTTCTACTTTATATTTAAATGTTTCATATCAAATGTTATTTTACATGAAAAGTTAAAAAGTTAAAGCATTTTCTATTCACAGTACTCACGAACTTGAACAATTTATCCTCATAAGTTTTATTGGCGAAACTAAGATGCACAGCAAATAATGAATTATTACATTCTCTTGTTATTAAGAAGGTATTGCTTTTAATAGAAAACTGACAATGGCGAATTTCTTTGAATCTCCGTGTTTTGAAATGGTGTCTGTCTGTCTGTCGTGGTCTGTAAAACGGATTAGTTACGAAAGATTAATCTGATTAAATTGATCTTTGAAATACGCTTTTAGGCGCCATAAAGAAAGATCAAGGTCGTTAATCAGCTATTTCGGACCAAAATTTAAAAAGTTAGAGGATTTTCAACACTTTTGAGAACACTTTCTTAAAATTTTGAAAATTCTATGTACGGCTATTTGTAGTACACGAAAAGACGAACAAATCATGCACATGATAAACAAAAAATTAAAAGAGTTATAGTATCTGTAAAATCCAAAGAAACAAAGGGAAACAAACATTTAGGATCAAAAACTTTTTGAACTTTTTGAATTCTCTTGAGAAATCAAAAATCGAAATATAAAGTAGCGCTGAGTAAACCAATTATCGATCACAAATGACCGTAAATGGCAGTTTTTTGGCCGAAGGTGAAATTTCCAGTACGAGTCAGACTCGAGGCGTAGCCGAGACGAGATAAGTACTGCAATTAACGCAAAGAAAAGTGTTACACATGGGCAATCTAAGTCAATATAATCCAATTCATTCTAATATAATCCGATCCAATTCATTGAAATCTAATCCTCCTTATACCCATCCAACCCTTTCTCATGCAATCTTATTAATTCCAATCCAATCCAAGTAAATATAACTTATTCCAATCCACTTTAGACCAATCTAATAAAATACGAACCAATTCAATTTATTCCAATCCAATCTAATTCAAACCTTGTTCACTCCAATCTAGCCCAATTCCTTAAATCCATTAAAACCCACTCTAATTAAATGGAATCATATCCAAAATAATTCATTCTAGTCCACTCCACTCCACTCCAATAAAACTCAATCTACTCCATTCAATTCATTCCAAATCAATTAAATTAAATTTATTACAAAACATTCCAATCTATTTCAATGAATCTTAATCAAATCCACTCCAATCCATCTCAATTCCCGCCATTTCATTGCAATCTAATCGATATCAATGAACCCAATCTATTCCAATTCAATCGAAATTATTTCATTCCCAAGTAATGAATTAGCATTCATTCCCATCAAATTCATTCCAGTTAAATCCATTGTAATCTACTATAGTGCAATGGAATTCAATCTAATTTGTTCATCCGCAATCCATTGCAGTCTAAAACATTACGATACAATTGAGTCCAATCTATTCCAATCTAATCCAATTCCTTATAATCAAATCTAATCCGATTTATTCCAATTCAATCAAATTAACTTAGATTTAATTCAATCCACTCCAATTCACTTTAATCCGTTCTAAGCCAATTTATTCCAATCCATTCCATTCAAATGCGTTTCAATTAATTTTATTTCAATTCAAGCTAATCGATTTCATTTCACTGTACTATAATCCACTGCAATCAATTCCAATGTAGTGTAATACAATTCATTTCAATGCACTCCAATCCATTCCAACCGAAGTCACTTTAATCCAGTCCAACCGTATCCAATACAATGCATTCCTATGAAATCCATTGCCATCTATTGCAATTAAATTAATTCAAATACACTCCGATCCCTTGAAATCCAATCCAATTTAATCTACTTCATTCCTATCCAATTCATTCCAAGTTAATTTATTTCAATTTAATTCTAATATAATAATATTTTTAAAGTCTACCTCTTCTTTGGCGAGAATGTAAGAAGACAAATTTAAACGAAAATGTAAAAAACATGGTAATTAGCTTAAGACACTAAAAGTTTGTGTCAAAGGCATACAAACACATTCGTAAAAAATCTGTTTTTTAGATTCAGGGGGTGTCCCAACGTGGACCTTTTGTCAAAAAATGGAGGGGCTCAAATTTTACAAAAATCTTATACCTTCTCTGATGAGAATGTAAAAATGATTTAATTTGTCATGAATAATTTTTTGATACTTCTGTTGTTGGTTTGGTAGCAAAAAATAAAGAATCTACATTCTTTGAGATCACATAAACCCGAAACAATTGTTTTGCGATGGTGTCTTTCGTCGTCGTCTGTATACCGGATGACTAGCGAGAGATTAATCGGATTAGGATGTGCTTTGGGATATGATTTTAGGTACCGCAAGGAAAGACCGAGTTCGTTAACCCTTGAATGAACATTTAAGTTCAAACATTTTTTGAACTTTCTTAACATTTGAATCTTCTTGAAAAATAAAAATTTAAAATTATTTTCGGACAAAAAATGATGGAAAATCATTAATTAATTTAATATTATGTAATTTGCGAAACACATTTTTATCGCATAAGATTTTGCTTTATTGACAAAAGTTGTCCAATTTTTTTACTAGAATTAGGAATACCAGTGTTAAGTACATAAATGAATTTTATATACATTTGATATAAATGTGTTGAACGTGGTGCAAAAAAGTTGACATTTTGGACAAAATCGAGTATAAAGCACGAGATACGTGATGAGAATGCGTTCGCTAGAGCCGAAAGAGCTTTAACGAAAGGGAATTCACAATCGAAAAATTGCAGTGGTTGATGTTTTGACATTTCATTTTAAACAGTCTGTGACCAAAGGTGATAGAAATACAAACTAGCGCTAAGTCAACACATTATCGAGCATGAAGATCAAGCTAAATATATCATCAAATGCGAAGAGCGAGAATCAGCAGTCAAGTGCTCTAGGTCCGAAAAAACTTTCTATGGAACCTGATTTAACAAAAGAGAAACCGCAATCACCAAATTACAGTTATCGATGCATTGACCTTTGATTTTTTAAGTTTTGTGCAAGCGATGACAGTATGCAGATTTTTGTTCTACTCCAGTGCAGTTTTTCTAAAATTTAATTTTTTTTATTTGTAAACATATATTTAAGAAATAAAAAATCTACTGATTGTATCTAAAAGCGTACTGTCAAAATAGTTATTTGTGATAAAATGCCTCTGAGTGGCGCTTTTTTGGCTGAATGTGAAAGTTGCAGTTCGCATCAGACTGCAGGCGTAGCAGAGGCGAACCGACTACTGCAATTCACACGAGGCAAAGTTCCACACAAGGGAAATCTAATCAAATCAACTATAACTTATTCCAATCCAATTCAGTATAATCCATTAAAATGCAAACCAATCGAATTCATATAAATCCAATTTAATTCAATCCAATTTACTACAATCCAACGCATTTCATTCCAACCCATTAGAAAACACTGAAATCCACTCCAATGCGATACAATTCACTCCAGTTTAATAAATTCTAATCTATTGGATTAGATCCAATCAACTGAAATTCTTCATAATCCAATTCAATGTATTCTAATTCACTCTAATGCAATCCAATGCAATCCAATTTATTTATACCCAATCCATTCCAATGTAATTAATTACAACACAATACACTCCACGCCCGTTCCGATCCACATCATTTCTATCCACATCGCTCTAATCCAATCCATTTCAATCCAATATACTTCAATTCTATTCAATCTATTCCAATCCAATTGATCCCAATATATTCCATTCCATAGGCCAATGAGATAGCAGTCTAAGATACATTATCGTCCGTTGCAGCGTAAGTAAAAATTTCGCCGCCTATATTCAAAAGTGATATCTAAGGTATCGTGTGCAGTACCTAAAATCGAACTTGTGATCGCGGTGTTTTACAAAATGATATATTGCAAATGTGCGTCTCGTTTTTGGATGATCGACTTCTGTCTATTATTTTTTATTCATAACTTGGGTTGTTTGGAATTTTTAGAATACTGCAAATCTGTCAATTCTCCTTGCATCAAGAATGTTGTGACGATGAATCTTTTGAGATTACGGTTACTACGATTATGCCTAACAACCTAATAGATTAATTTTTTTAAAGTCATTCTGCACACAGACAGACGTAAACACATACGACAGCCGGTCATTTTTCCGACGGTTCAAGTGACCGAAAATTATAGTGGCGAATATCAGGTTACCGAAATTTATTTGAAGGAAAATTAATTTTCCGAATAAGGAAAGGACCGAAAAACATTTCAACGAACGTTGAAATTTTTTAAACAGTTTTTGCGAAGATTAATTTTTTCGGAAGTCCATTTTACTGAAAGTTAATATTTCAGAAGGCCTAATTTTGCGAAGTTTCAGTTTACCGAACTATCAGTTTAGCGGTAGATGAGTTATCCGAAAATCATTTAACAGAATAAATAGATGCGCGATTCACATTTTTCCATATGGCCTTTACTTCATGCCTTAACTCGCATTACTTGCGGATCTTGGTCAAATAGGTTGACTGCAAATTTCGGTTAAGTGGACAAGCAATATAGATGATGTAGACTCTTCCACCTTTTTTTCTTGCATCACGATGTCAGGTCTATTGGCCCGGATTTAATTATTCTTTTGGATAGAGATTCATCGATTCTTTTAAGAGTTTTAGGTGTAGAACAAGTTGTTGGTGTATAATTCCCGCTATATTATTATGGGTGTGTGTATATTCTCTCTGAGCCATTACGTGACAGGCATCAATAATCCACTTAATGTTGATCTAACGTTTTGTGGTGCTCTCCGTGGATAGCTTTCCTCCTCCAGTGCAATTTTAATTCCTCCATGGTTTCTGCCCTGATATTAAAGGCCCCATCTCAGGACAAATTTAAGGGCGTGTAGTCAATATACGCTTAACAGATAATTCTGTAAAGCAAAACATTTTTTTGCTGTTAAAATAGTCTAGCAACTATATAAGTTGTGACTCACACACTTTTTTGACATCTACAACGCCTCTGTCCCCCATATGTCGTGGTAGAACTATCCTTTCAATTGTTTAAGATTTTTTGGTGCATTCGGTGCTTCGTAATTTCTATTCGAACGATTCTGTTTAAGTTTTTAAGCTCGGTGTTAGACCAATTGATGAGCCCAAACGGGTGCGTGTGTTAACTATCGTATAATGAAAACCCTTTGATTCAAGAATACCCATACATTTATATGATTCTCCTGCAGCTATTGCCTTGATTTAATTTTCAAGCCCGTTCTCTAACTCTGCGGCTCCTAATTCTCCTCTAATTAAATACCCTGTTTTGTATTTATCTAGTCCGAACTTCAAGTGGATATCATTGGAAATCTGCTTTGTGACATCGATGACTTGCTGCAGTTTCTGGGCGAAACTAGCGCACATCTCCAGGCCATCAATGTATAGAAGATGGGTCACCATCCTCATTATCATGACCATCGTAACTACCATCTAGTTATCCTTAGTTGTCCATGATTAAAATACTTGATTCTTGTACCCCAGAGCCTCATCGCATAACTTAGAAAGTCACGCTTGCTTGTAGTCAAGGTATGCCATGTGTAAGTTCCTTTGATGCTTACGAGCTTGACTCATGAGAACAGCGTCTACAGTGACTTGATCTTTACAGCCTTGCAAGTTTTTAAACTATGCTTTTTGTTCTTCTCTAAGGATGTCATTCTCGTCGCAATGGAATATGACTCGTTGATGTGAATATATCTGGTCTTTTAGGTAACGTATAAGAAGAACCTTCAACCATAAAGCCTGGCATTAGATTTTGGTGTTTAATCATGTTCCGAAAACACGTTGCCAACCTTGTCCGGACCTGAAGCGTTCCAGTTACTTGTCCTTTTTAAGATCGTTAAAACATCTAAAGCTGTGATGTTTGTTAGTTGCATCTCGGAGCTAGTGTCTGCTCTTGTTTTCTGTAGTTCACCAGGCAGTGTCTAAATTGCATCTGTTAATTTTTCCCCAAACACCCGACCAGTAGTGATTCATATCTTCTAATTGAGTGACTTCGGTGTCTTCATGGTTATGTTGCGTTACACTCAGTTCACAATAGAACCTTCTATCATCTGTCTGAAAGTTTTGATTTTGTTGCCTTTGTCATTGTCGCTGGAAGTCCATAATATCATCCAATGTTGATGGTGTTAATGTCTCGATGTGCCGAGCGTGGATGATTAAAGAAACATGGTTTATCGGCTTTCTGGTTCTATTTCCTTCTTTGCATTGATTTGATCGACCCAAAGTGCACCTTACTTTTCTGACACTCATATCCAACCTGATATTTCATGGTGCATCTCGATTCCTTGCTGAGACAGAAACTGAATTTGCAGCCCTAGTTCGGCGGCCCAACGTTCTAACGGTTGCCACAGCTGCACAGTATACAAAAGTTTGCACCTCTAACGCAGTTATAGAGCTACGTCCAAATACGTAGGTAAAACCTTGCTGTTGAGGTTTTCTATTAGTAAACGCAGATAATTTGTGATGTTCATTTTGGACAGAGAATGCCTTAGTGTTGGTTCTTAGTGTTGATCTCTCATAAAGCAAGAACTAAATTCCTTTCAAGGTGCTGTAGTTTTTCTGAGAGTTCGCTATCCACATCATCATTATTAATATACGGATGTTTTTCTTGTGCATACGTTACATGATGTTCATTATCTCTAGCACCTATGCTTTCAGTTTTAATCAAGTTTTCGTTGTCCACATCTTATAAGGGGAGTTCAATTGTAGGAAGCTGCTGTTCCCAATTCCATTTTGTTAGCAGCTATTTCAAGAGCCGAAAGCAATCTGTTTACATATATTAAGCGTTTTTGATCTGCCAGATGCTGCTAATTTATTTTTGTGGCTAGTTCTGGCTATTTAAGTAAGAAGAGTCTATGATGTGCTCTCCTCACACTTTTTCCACATTCCTGTGCTAAAAAATAAAGAAGCATAACATCTCTGTTTATATGGCATGTCCGTTCCCGTCGCGTTTTTGATTGCTAAACCTCTGCTTCTACCTCTGTTTGTATAAGGTCGAGGTGATTGGCTGCAAATAGCTAACGCTAGCAAAACATCCTTAGCAGGAATATTTGACGTCCCTCTGCTTACCGTTTGTCGTAGATGTTCTTGCTGGCCAGCTGTTTTTTTTCTTCCTTAGAGCTATTGTTATTATGGATAATTAAGAATGTTGTCACAGACTGAAGATGGTAACTGCCCAACATGTCGAAGGCATTTTTCCTTTTATAGTTGGATTCTTATATTTTTTGGAATAATTTGTACGTGGCTGTCCCGGTATTGTTGTTACCCCATATTTGACGGACTGAGTTGCAGTCAAGTGCAGGATGGGGGAATCTACAGCTTAAGGTGGGTTTCAAACCCCCAGAACTTCCGTAAAGGTTCATAAAAAATTTGCAGAGGTACCGGCTCCGGGATCAAACTACTGACCTCTGTGGTGAAGTCCGAGCGTTTAATCAACCGAGAATTTTTCCATCAGGCTACTTTGGGATGCTTTTGGGCATCGATGCCGATAGTAAGGCTCTTTTATTAGTTTTAAACATTTATATTTTGAGTGGAAGTGCAGGTAGCAAGGTGTTTTTTTGCGGGTATCCAAAAATAGAAATATAAACTTTTGAAATACTAGCTCTTTCATATAAGAAGAACTTTTAAAGAAATATTTTGAAGAAAACGTTTTCAATAATTATGAGCTATTTTTTAGCGCAATGCAAATAATAAAAAATCATTTTCTAAAAACAACACGTAATGCTAACAGATCCATAATTAAAAATATAGTTAATATACAAAACAAAAACTGTGAGAAGTTGGTGATTTTTGCCGGCTTGAGAAAGAAAGTCAACAAAATGTTAAAATAAAAATACATACCCTGAAAAACCATTCTAAGACCAGTTCATATCCTCATTCTAAAAACTAAAACCAAAGATAGACTAAAAACTAAAAATTAAATCCATGTAGGTACCATTTCAAAACTCAAAGCTGTATCGTCATATCAAGAGTGATATACAACGTCCCACCCCCAAAGTACACTTAAAAATTACGGCCTAATTAATAAACAAAAGCAAAATTTTGGGTCATGCAATTAAAAAATTTTCATAAAACTATCATTTTTTTAAAAGCATCCCTTAAATTTGTAAACCAACCCTTACCCAAAAGTACTGGAAAAGTGCAATACAAAGTTCTGACACAGTTTTGAATATTTTCCAGATGTCCAAAAGCTTAAAACAATTTTCGAAAAAGCACCCCTAACACTCGAAAACCACCCCGGGAACGAATTATTAAACTGCGAATAAAGTACATCAGTATTTCTTGATTTCCTCCGACAGTGTCCAAAAAGTGTACGTCTTATGCCAGAAATAAGGGCTCATTTAGTACCGAAAAACCAAATTTAACTAACAGTACCAGGGTAAAAATATTTTTTATATAATCTTATCTTTGACAGGAATTTAGCGCTCATTTATGGTTCTTGCATGGCCCGCAGCACATTTTTTTTAAAACAACCCAGATAACAGAAAAACCACCCAAAATATAAATATGCACTAATCATAAAAGTGAGTGCATCACAATCGAAGGCTTATTTTGGGCTCTCCAAAGCCCCTAAAATGTTTTTTTTTTCGTAACAATTCCTTGAGCATGGAAAACTACTGCTTAAACAAAAGCGCTTTACGTAACTCTGGCAGTACCATCATTTTTTTTATTCATTAGGAAAAGGTTTATTTTTATGTCTTAAATGAGCCCTAAATGAGCCTTTAATTCCGCATAGGACATACAATATTTGGACACGGCCTGAAAAATCAAACACTGTTTATATGCTATATTCTCAGATTAATGCTGCATTCCTTTAGGGGTGGTTTTTCAATATTGAGGAAAATTTTTAGAAAACTGATTGTTTAGGCCTTGGAGAGCACAAAATGTGCCCTTAATTATGATGTACTCACTGTTATGAGTATTTCCTATTTATCTTTTAGAGTAGTTTTTCTGTTATAGGGTTTGTTTAAAACAAATTTCTTTGAAGTTCATGCAAGACCCCTAAATGATCCCTCAATTCCTGTGAAAGAAAAAACTTTATATAACAAATTTTTCTACTATGGCATTGCTAGGTTTACAGCATGGGGCATACATGGTTTGGGGAAAGTGGTAATTTTAGGAAAACTATTGAAAACTATTGTGTTTATCCTACTCTTAACAGCAATATTCATTTATTTAAAAAATAACTGCTGGTGCGTTTGACGAACATTCAAGAAATAAAACAGCCCAAACAATTTGCAATGGCAAATACTTCCCCTGGACACTTTTGCAAGACTTCAGTTTATATCTCAGCTGCTTTTAGATCGAATCCAAAAATGTTAAAATTGAAAATAATTGCATTTTTCGCCTTACTCAAGCTTGAGTTGATATCTTTATCTCCGCAGTTATCACCAAAAAGCCTCGAAAGCACCCATCAAACACATTTAAAAATCCCAGCGCCCCTTAAACATGAAATATTTAGAGTGTAGGGTGGGCAAACAAATTATTTTGGAAATCGCAAACAATACCTAGTCTAAAAGTAGAATATTGGTAGCCTCGTTAAGTCCAAATCATTGTCAAAATACTAAGCTTTTTTTTTTAACTTAAAGAAAAAGTTTTAAATTGTCGCACTTGGAAAATAAATGTTTGTTATTTTAAAAAATGTTTTTTTTTAAATAGAGTCTTTTTAAAAACGAAAAGAAACTTCTAATGGCCTAGGTGAAAAATATTGCTCAGGGCTCATTCAGAGGCGTCATCAAATTTCAAGTGAATTTTGTTTTCTCTAATCTATAGATTACGAATGTATATTACTTTTCTATATCAAATTATTTTTATACATTCAGGCGATTGAATAACTACAGGACAAAATTTCTTTCGCCAATTTGTATTTAATGTTCACGCAAAATCGGAATAAGCTTTTGGAGAAGTTGTTAGAATACAAAGGGTTGACAGTTTCCACCTGAGTGTGAACTACTAATAAAACTCGAAACAACAGACACCAGCAAAATTTTACCACCAATAATAAAAGACCATTGAAACCTGCTCCTGAAAAAATTTCTCAAAGATATCTTTTGCACATGAAACCAAGTGCATGAAGACGTGTTGATGCAGAAAAAAAATGATGTACGGTAACTTTGAATCAGCAAACATTCCCAAATTTCCAGTTCTGCGTAAAGCATGGAAGGGAGCAATAGATGATAATTTAAGCCTGTGGAAATCTTTAAGGGATCCAATCGAAATGGATTAGAGTGTTTGATTTAGTGGAGTCGAGTGAAGTCTATTGTATAGGAATAAAAAATATTGGATGGAAATGG
>JAAAKG020137882.1:0-12790 GCA_010014905.2 Druon quercuslanigerum
ACTAACATTATTCACATTTCTCATGAAGATGCTAAAGTTACCATGTTGAATAAAAACACGAATATTTTTGGTTATAATACCATCACCTAAAATTCATAATGCATTTGTAATTTTACAGAATCTGTCTGGAAACTTACATAACCTAAAAGTTACATTCCACACTGAAAGTGGATATACGTTATTGTCAGTGAAAACGTTAGTTTAGCGGTAGGTAATAAATAAATATGGAACCTAATGCCAATTAAAACATCTTTTTTATAATTAAAAATATAATTTTCAGGCAGCAGGAATTGTAACAAAATAAATAAATATTCAAGGAGAATAAATTACACAAAATAGTTACATTTTCAACGAAAGAGACGACCATTCCACAAACAGAAAAAAATGTTTAAAAATGTAGTTTAATTTTCACCCAAAGAGTGGAATTTTCGATTAAAAATGATCAACTTTCAACAAATATATGAATTTTCAACTAATATATAAAGATGAATCTTTAAATGGAATATGTAGTTCAATTTTTAGTTAAAAAATTAGTTTTAAACAAAAAAAAAGGTAGTGTACGTCCGGAACCAAGCCACGCCTCTTTCCCTTTTCTGACCCCCTACTCCATTCCAAGTCTGTACTGTTTACTCTCGTCCGTGTTATAAACGTACAGAAACGTACGGACGACGTACAGTGGGGTTAAATAAAAGAAACGAGTTTCCAAACGACACTTAGAACGCAATTATGCGCAGACTTTAGATTTTTAAAAATTAATTCATAAATTATTTATAAAATGGGCAGAGCACATTTATTTTTTATGTTAATGCAAACAACAAAAAAGTGTCGATTTTTTATGTAGTTGGATTTAATATGCAGAGGTTTAAGTAAGAAAAAAATGTTCAAATTGCAGAAGTTAAATGCTATAGAAAAATTGCAGTACTTTTTACATGAACTCTCACGATTAAAAACACTTTCTTTTTGTTCAAAAATGTCTAAAAATTACATTTGTTTATACTAATTATTTATAAAATGAACAAATAGCGAAAAATGGCAACATTTTTTCTGACAACATCATCGTCAATATAATAAAAAGAAAAAGAATACGCTTGATATGTGCCTTAGATTATAAAATAAAAAAAATAATGCATAGCATTTTTTTTCTTAAAAAAACATCATTACCAATATAATTTTATCACGGTTTGAAAAAACTATTTCTTTTCGCTTAAAAGACGCCTAAAATGTGCATTTGTTTATAAAATAAAGAAATATTAATCCATAGCACCATTTTTTCAAAAAACATCATTGGCAATATAATTTCAGCAAGGTCAGAAGAAAAAGCGATTTCTTTTCGCTTAAAACCGCCATATATGTGAATTTGTTTACATAATTTACTTATAAAATAAACAAATATTAATTCATAGAGGTTTTTTCAGAAAACATCATTGGTAATATAATTACAACACGACTAGAAAAAATCACGATTTGTTTGTCCCTATAAATGTCTGCGATGTACTTTTTTTTGTTCTATAATTAATTAATAATATTGAATTTTAGATTTTACAGGCCACGTATCACCATAGCGATGAAATCAAGAAATTTCAGAGCAAGAATATACTTTGAAGAAGAATACCCCTAATATCGATTATTTGTTAACACAATTTGTTTATAACAATTAACTTTTACAAGTTAATAAATACGTTTCTTTCTTATGTCTCTGTTCTTACAATAAAAGTGATGGGAAGTATAACTTTATTCGCTGTTTGCTTTAGAACAAAAATTAAATAAACAACAAAATAAATCTAGTCTGAACATTTTCTAGAAAATGCAGTCCTGAATTTCATTTAAATTTCCAATCCAAAAAGTTGATTTAAAAAAAAATCATGACTAACAAAATTGTTGAATTTGTAACCAAATAAAGAAATTTGTAATTTCGTAAATAGAAATAGCAGGAAAATAAATTACTGACAAGAATATTATATAAGGGTGGTCGCCAAAATTCATTTTCAAAATTCCCTACTTTTTGCATGATCATGTCAAAAATCAGATCTCTCAAAAAGTACTTTTTCTATAACTTTAGTAATTAAAATAATATTACTGATGCCTTTTCAAATAAAAAACTAATTTATTTTAACAATACTTTTTGCAAATTAATTTTTCTGTACTATAGATTCTTACCAATTTTAGAAAACTGGCTAAATTTTAATAACTGACAACTAATTTTTTCGTGGAAAATACTCTCTACAACTCTACAGTTTTCAATTTTGAAAGTAAATTTTACTACAGCTGCAATTTTATCAAAAAAATAAGCTATTAATTATGAAAAATCATCTATTGAAAAAAATGGGTAAATATCAAGAGTAAGAAAAAATTCAGTTTTCATAATCTGTTATTGAAACAATTATTTTTGACCAGTTTTAAACTTTTTCATGCAAAATATTTTTTTCTTTCATAAGACAAGGTTGATAATATGCACTAAACTCTCGGTTTCAGTCAGGATCGGGGGTTACCTGCATATAGCCCTAGCCACAAATCGGGGGGATCCATACGTAAACAGTCAGGGCTGTCTGAATCCTTTCCAATTGGAATACTAAATATTGCGCATTATACGCGAGTGAGTACCCGCGCACTGAGCCTTTCAACAAGCAAGTTCTCAATAAAATAGTAATAATAAAATAGTAACAAAAAAATAATTTTCAGTAATAGGAAAAACGAATTTTCGACAAAATAGATAATTCTCCAAGCAGAGATAAATTTGCAATTAAAATTATGAACATTGAAGCAAAAAAAATTAGTTTTCAACAAGCTTAATTTATTAATTAAATTTTCATTCCAACAAAGATAAATTCTGAACGAAAAATTCAGTAGATAATATTACAACAACAAAAAAAGACTTTTCATCATGAGTTGAATTTTTAACTAAGTAAGATTTTTCAGCCAAGAATGAGAAAAAATGCTGAATTTTGGAACAAAAAGATGAATTTCATTCAAGATATTTTTTTCTACCAAAAAGAGAGAATTTTCAACAAAATACAAGAATTTTCAACCAGATGTTTAGATTTTCAAGCGAGTTTTCAACA
Organism: Druon quercuslanigerum; assembly: GCA_010014905.2. NCBI lineage: Eukaryota > Metazoa > Arthropoda > Insecta > Hymenoptera > Cynipidae > Druon > Druon quercuslanigerum. The sequence continues at coordinate 3,060 of JAAAKG020137882.1, forward strand.
AAATAGATAAATATGAAAATTTTAAAACTAAAAAATTATTGTTATATAATTTTGTATTCCAATTAAGAAAAGTTAAGCACCCCCTCGAAAACATTCCCTTACTATAGAAAATTCCAGGTGTTTCCAGGTATATGTAAATTCCTTGACAATTCCAGATAGGGTAGACACCCTGCTAGGCTTTCAATATAATAATCTTCTCTGCGTAACTAATGAAATTCAACAGATAAAATTGTATACAATAGATTATATTATAAATAGAAAAAATATATTTGGAATATGCTAAATTTTTGTCTCACTTTTAATCGTTTTGGGTAAGTAATTCTAAAAAATGACAAATATAAATTTTAATACGTTAGCGTTTATGTAATTATAAATTATATAATGTTGCATTCTTTATAATATAAATAGGTTTTTGTTTTACATCTGATTTTTAAATTATTCGACTCTATTTAACATTAAACAGAATTGATATTTTGTCGCTTTTAAATTTCAAATTTATAAAATTTAAGAGAAAAATAAAATAAAAACATTCAATTCTTCTAAGACAGTCTTTAAATAATATAATCATTTTGTTCATAATATTTCTCATTTTTTTATTACCACTGACTAGAGTTACGAAAGTTACTGTAAAACGAAAAATTTCGTAACTGTAAACGAGTTCGTTTTATAATAGCGAGGAATTAACATTTAAGAACAAAGACCGTAAGTCAATAATCATCGAAATCCAATCATTTTTGTACTTAAATTTCTCCATTCAAGAATTAGATTTTTTTCAAGTCATGTAAAGTCAAAATCTCGATAAGAAAAATTAAATATAATCTCATGATTAAGGAACAAGTTCCTTCGTTGTCTCTAACACAAAAGTACAAAAAATACTAATGACTGACAAATATATATATATATATATTCTCAAGGCAATTCTAATATCAGAACTACCATCCATTAACTCGAAAGAAATCCGTGAACACCAGAATTAATTTGGCGAAAAATAATTTCGATCACTAAAATCAATTTTTCCCCTGCGTTCCACAAAAAAACCACGCATTATAAATTATTCCTAAAGGAAATGAAACCGATCACGATATAAATTATAATTTCAAATAAAATAATAAGAGCATGACGAAATAGAAAAAATCTAAAAATAAGTTAAATCAGAAAATAAGTAAGAAAAAAAAAACAAATCTGATTAGATAAAAAGAAAACCTAGGTAAATAAACAAATCCAAAAATCGAAAGTAAATTGTCCATATCCATAAAATGAACTCAAAATGCAATAGGTAAACTTCAAAGGTCTCAACATTTCATAATCTTGCAGCATAAGAAAAATTGAAAAAGGGCCTTGCGAGGTCGAAACGTAAATTGGAAAAAGGCGATCGACTGGTCGGGACCTGTCTAAAAATACAAACTGGAATTGCCTCCCTTGAACTTAACTCCCCAACCCCCAAAACTTACAAAATCCAAAACTCCTTCCCCAGGGAAAACTTCTCTTATCTAGTCGATAAGAAACGCGATACAGAAATTGACAAAAAGAGCGATGCGCAATTCGTGTCTCGTCGTCATCGAGCGATAGTCAGTAACCCAACGAGAATCATAACACTTGGAAACAGAGATCTAGAAACTTGAGCTTCTCGACCCCAAAAACGCTTCCCACCCTTGCACTAGATTAACTTTTTCAAGCAATTTCCTCACTTTAGAAAATTCCTAAACACTGGACTTGAAAATTTCGATTCCTTGTGAAAGTCAATAAAGAGTAACAAAGGTCTGCAGACAAGAGTCGACAGGCCACCATTTGCTTGCTCTGAGTAATGGAGGACGAGTTTTCTCTCAGCCTTTAAACTGGCTTTGTGCAATTTTCATGGGTTTTTCGGGGGGAAATCAGAGACAACAAGAGAAAAAATATACTGTAAAGATTTACCTGAACGGAAAAACATGCTTTGAGCATCGCGAGTCGCGAGGAAAAATCTCGCGCACTGCTGTACAAGACGAAAAACCAGCTTGTTACCAAGTACATAAACCAACTGGGAGAGTTGGTTGGTTGGTCGCTGGCTGATGGCTGGCTGGGGAATGTTTCTTTCACCTCCCACCCTCTTGTCTATCCTTCGATTTAGCCAGTCAAGCAGGTTATTGACCAAGTGGCGCAATCTTTCAGATATCTTGCAAAGTTTATGAAGGATTTTGAGGTTAATTGATAATTAGCTTGAATATTGAGAAATCATTAAATTGGTGAATGATAAAAGGACGACGTATATTGTACATTTATCATAAGTGAGTATCAGACAGATTTTTAGTTTATCTTATACGGGCTTTTAAAACTTTTTTTGCAATTTAGTGGAATTAATTTTGAGTGCCACCTGACAGAGGCTACTCGAAGTTCGTAAATAAACAGTCACCTGGGAATATTTTTCGTAATTATTGTCAACGTGTTAATTACCTGGAAATGAGGATATTTGTCTCTTATAAGAATCGAAAGGGAAGCAAGAATCGCTAAGTCTGTTGCAATTATCTGTCAACGAAGTTCTTTTCATTGTTTTTGGTGGATATGACTGAAAGCAAACTGAAAGCTTGCTCAGAAAATTGGGTTAAGAATTCAATGCCATCTGTCAGGAAATCATCGAACTTCAAACAAAGCTTTAATTTCCGATAATTAATTTAAATAAAATGCAATGTTTTTTTAAATTTTCTTTTTAGTCAAAACAAATTAATATTAAACATATGATTAACTTCCATTTTCACAACAAATTTTGAATTCCGTACTTTTTTTCAAATCTATCAACATTAACCCGTGCCCCGTGCTTTTCATCAATGCCGAAAGATAATTTTCCATTTAATTTTAATATCCCCAAACCTCTTGTTCTGAGTACGGAAAATGGCCCAAAAGAATACAAAATAGCAGCTTTACGTAAAATTCATGCTAAAGACAGTTTTTTTTATTCGTTTAACATTAATTTATTTTATTTGATATGTGACAAGTTTCTAAGTATTTTTAAACTATTTTTCAATTTTTCAAACAATTATTTTTGGTTTAAATAATATTTTGCTATTTTTCCTTAGTAAATCGTAAAAAAGTGACAATTTTTCGGGATATATGATGCAGTTGAGTAATGCAAAAAAATATAAGTCTTTTAATATATTTTGCATTTGTTTAAACAATTTCTATTTTTAGCATTTTTTTCCACCAAATCGTGGAAAAATTTAATTTTTGGGATTATTGCCACAATTAATCTTTTCGTATGGGTAAATGTTGGACAATTGGAAAAAAAGGTTATTTCTTTTTTCAGAAAACGAAAAAATTTAGAGAGAGAGGGGGATCAATGGTCAAAAAAATCGGAAGTCGAATTTTTATAGGTATAAATTTAGAACATCCTAATTCAGAGTTTAAATTGAAAAAATGCAAGATATTTTAAACATAAATTCTTACTTTTTTTGGATTAAAACAATTTTTTATAACTGCAAACGAATAAAACGTAACCGTAATTTTTTTTAAATATTCCAATGCTTTAGAGCATTTTTTCAATTTGAAAAAAATCATATTTGTAATTGTTTCGTCATCGTAATAACAAATTAATTATAAAATCTTATCAGAGAAAGGAAAGGTGATAGTTACTATTCTCTTAGTCTCAAAATAAAATTTGTACTCAAACTCAAAAATGAAAAATAATATTTCCATAATTGATTAGAAAATATTGGAATTATTATTAACATTTTACAAAAATTACACTTTCAAGTTAATTTTATTTTTTAATTAACATAATTTTAATTATTTACCTTTTTTATTTATAAGGTCTTTATTGCATTCATTAGCGTTTTTAATTCCTTTTAATTATTTCACATTCTTATTTAAAATTATTATAGCATTAGAAAAATTAAAATGAAAGAAATTTAAATTAGACAAAAATCCAAAATAAACATATTATTTAACGTCCAATAATCAAATTGATCAAATTTTTTTCAGATTACAATTGGAGCATTTTTCATTTGTTCGTTGTGGTCCAAATTTGGTCGATGGATTCTTGTTTTTACAGGAGTGTGCAAAAATTAGAAACATTGTAAAAGGCTTTAGATACATTTTAACCTTTTTAAAAAATTAAAGCGTAAAAAATGGTGAATAGTGAACTTTCTAATTCAAACGCTCAATAATTTACACGTCTGGAACGAAAGATTTTTAACACTTTTCGATTGATCCAAAAATGGATGACGTTAAACTGCGAAATCCTTGATTTTAATCTTTTATAAATTAAACAATTTAATGAATTCTGTAAATAAATTCTAAAAACTTATTTTTAAAGAAAATTAATTGATTTTAAAATGTCCAATTTCGAATTATAACAGTTAGATTGTTTACGTTGAAATCTTGAATTCTTGTAAAATAATTTATTGTTCATTTTTTAATATCGGATCTATAGTTTTATTTTTAAAATCATTAATTAATTCATATTTACAGTTGATCAACTTGAAGCGTTTTTGATCGAAAATTCACATCCTGAAAACGCTTTAAATTTTTTATTGATTAAGTTTCCAAAGCTGCATTTAAAAATCCTTTTAATTAAAAATGTACGCCTAAAATTAACACCTAAAATGGAAAATTTTTAACCCGAATTAGTCACACTTCACTTCAGTAGAATCGCATAATAGTCACACTGGGTGAAATTCACCCCACTCATGAGTCCCAGAAATCTAAAAAACAAATTCTAGGTATAATTTAAGGATTGCAAAAGAAGATCTTTCAATTTTGCAACCGAAATTAATTGTTTAAATATTACAAAAAATATACGAAGTTAAAATAACTAGGGAGACTCTACGAGGAGCTCGAAATTTTTTTGTGGTGAATTTCACCTCGAGTGACAAATGAGGTTTGAGGTACAAAATTTTATAAGTATACATTTCTCGCCTACAAATTTGTGAAATTCCCGGTCATCAAATAAATGAGTAATTATTAATAAATTAATAAAATAGGAGTGCTGTTATAAAGTTAGTTCTAAATTAGATAACAAAATAATTTGGAATACAATCTATTTCGCGACATATGATTTTATGAGAAGTTGTATCCATAAAAGAAAGCAATAAGAAATAAATTGATAAATATTTTAATATTTAAACATGACATAAACCGTTTTAAAATTTAAGTGATTGCCAAAGTTAAGTATAAAATTAAATACAGATTCATGCCTCAAATTGTGATAGTTTGACCTTGATCGCGAAAGCTTTTAATTACATAAAGCAATATATAATTAATCTCCAATCTGCGTTCGGAAGTGAAAATTTGGTTGAATGATTTTTACTTATGTAGTGTTACTTATGCTCGTTGTTGTGATCGGTTTAGTAACACAGGTCACGTGGGAGAGGGTGCAGAAAAAAATCGCCATTTTATTGAGATTTTGTGTTGTTTGTTCGCCGTGTGTATTCGATTGTCGGAGAAGTAATGTTTGGAAGGTCACTATCCCCGTTTTCGCAAAACTTTGCTGAGTAGGATATTTAAGAGGTAATAACTTTTTTGTCACTTTTTGAAGATGAAATCACTGTGGTCAATTCAACCGGTATTGAATTCAGGACATTCATAATTTTGTATACTTATATTAAAAGCTTCTTCCATTATTTTGAAATGTTTATGGCTTTTTAAAAGATTCCGAGAAATTTTTCATAGATTTCAATAATTTAAAGGGATTTTTAAGGATTTTAAACGTTAATTGGTATTTTTGAAAATTACAAGAAACTTTTAAAAGCTTTTAAAAAATTTAATAGATTTGAAATGCTTAAAAAGATTTTTGAGTATTTAAAAAAAATTCCAAAACATTTTTAAGAGGCTTAAAAAGTGTTAGGGAGTTTTGAATGTTTTTTAATATGTGAGGGTATTTTTAAGGAATAAAAGGAATTTTTAAGAGCTTTACAAAATTTCAAGACATTTCCATTAAAAAAAATATTCATAGTGGTTAGCTGCCGGCATCGGCAACAAACAACCTTGCCAGCGCCGACAAGCAACTTGTTTTCCAGCGCCGACAATGTTGGTCGTTATTGGCTGTTTTTCCCCCCGGGCGTGAAATTCCGAAAAACGTGTAGCGATTTATATTTCATTCACCTCTAATACTGATGTATTTTGGTGCATTGATTACGAACATGTACGCACTATCTAAAGCATACAGAAAAGACAGCCACGCATTTTAGAGAAAGACCCTGTGATTTGAGTTCTTTTGTTAGTTTTTAACATTTGACGCTTTGAATGGAATGTTCTATATATATCACTGCCTTCGATTTGGTACTCAAGAATTACGATTAACGCCTGTGGAAACAGTATGGCACCCCTGTAACTGGTCACAGAAATAATGTTTAAACCTATCCAGTATCTCGTGGGGGCGGGAAGGCACTCCTGTGACTAGTCTCAGAAATAATGCTGTTTAAACTTGTATCCCTTTTCAACGTCTCGTGGGGGGCATGAAGACTTCCCTATGACTGGTCACAGATATTATGTTTGCCGAATCCCTACCCCTTTCCCTTTCATTAAGAAAGTTTTTAATTATACTTGATACCTGCTAAAAATGGTTGTTAATAGTATATTACACCAGTACCGTGTTCTATTTAACGGAATAACCGCAGTGTGCGAGAAATCAATCGAGTATATTGCGCAAAAACTCTTGTTTTCAGCACAGTTTCCGTGGTTGCCTGCAAATAGCTTTCGACTGTATTCGGGAGGATCCAAATGTAAACAGGCAGGGCCGCCTGAACCGTTTCCAATTGGAACGCATGATATTGCGCAATATACTTGACGAAGTAATCGCGCACTGCGGCCCTTCCGAGTGAACAGTCGCAACTTATCTCCCCCTGCTCCCCTGAATAACTGCGTGGGCCAGCAATTCTAGGGGGGAAACAGGGCGACTGAAACCGAGATTTTGATAGTTTACGTTACGATTCCCATGATTAAGTACAATGTCAGTGCGATGCTACCCCCGACACTGTAATTAAATTATAAGGTGGGTGTACATCACAAGTAGGGTTAGACAGGTCTTTTCGGGGAGATCAATGTTTGCAAGACACGAAGCGAAGTAGGGATGACAGCTTCCTGCATCCATCTCGCAAGAGCCTTCGCATATTTTTGGCACGCGTATATGACATAAGGATAATTGAAGGGCGGAAAAATTAAAGGGGTTAAGCGCCACTTTTTTCGAAAATGAGCTTTTTGCATTTTTAATAGCCTAAGTATGGGCCTTCACCACCGCGTTGCTGGAATTGTAAATTATGGATATATTTTTTTTAATTTATTTTTGAAATCACATTCTCTGATGCTTGATATAACAAAATGCAAACGTCTTTTGGTCGTCGTGTAAAATTTCGAAAATGGCGCTTATCCCCTTTAGTTTTCCCGCCCTTCAATTACTTTAACCAAAAATTATGGGTCGTATAACTGCAGCTCTCTTTTAAGATCTTGATACTTCTCCTCCTCTTTCCTCTCTTTGGCAGTGATTTTGTAGTCGGCCGGATCTGAAAATTCAATCATGAATATAGTTATTTTCTCAAAGTTTTGGAGACTGCTGTAAGAAAATCGGATTTCCAGAAAATTTTGCATTTCTCGTTTTGTACAAAGAACTATCTCCCTCGGAGCTTTCGGCATGGTAGGATTGCGACCAACACTGTAAGAGCGATAAAGTTGATTGAAAGTACTCTCTGGGTTGCCATGTGTCTATAGAGATACGTCGTTCCCGCGTTGGCGAGACAACCAGATAGTACGAGGTGAATATTTACTTATTCGTGAATATTAATTTTGTCCCCTTCAAAGTAGTCCCCCTGGGATATAATGCACTTATTCCAGCGCGTTTTCCAATAGTCAAATCACTTTTGAAATTCACTTTTCGATATGGCATTCAGCTGCTTCAGTGATTCTGCTTTTATCTCATTAATGTCGTTAAAACGTCTTCCTTTCATGGATACTTCAACTTTGGGAATCGGAAAAAGTCACAGGAGGCCATGTCCGGTGAATACGGGTTTTGCGGCATCAATACAGTGTTGTGTTTGGCCAAAAACTCACGAACAAACATTGAGGCATGAGCAGATGCATTATCGCGGTGCCGTCGCCATGACTGATTTTGCCACAAAATTTGTAGTTTTTTTCGAATTGCTTCACGCAAACGACGTAAAACTCCTGAAGAATATTCTTTATTGACCGTTTGACCTTAAGGTAACAACTCATAAGCCACGAAACCGTTGAAATCGAAAAACACAGTGAGCAAAACCTTCACGTTGGATCGAACTTGTCGTGCTTTTTTCGCTCTTGGTGACGTTGAATGATGCCAGGTGGACGATTAAGCCTTAGTTTCGACTTCATATCCATGAAACCATGATTCATCACCTGTTATGGTTCGCTCGAGCAATGTAGGGTCATCATTTACTTCATTTAGTAAATCTTGAGCGATGTCATGGCGATATTGCTTTTGGTCGAATCCGTAAAAATTGCCTGACATGAGCCGTATGATATACAGACATCCTCAGCAACCTCTCTAATAGTAATTCGACGATCGCTCATAATCATTTTCTCCACTTTCTCGACGGTACCGTACCGTTACTGTTGTCCGAGGACACCCAGGGCGCTCCTTATCTTCAACGTCTTCCCGACCATTTTTAAAACGTTTATATCACTCAAAAACTCTTTCTCTGCTCATAGCCGAATCGCCAAAAGCAGCTTTTAACATTTCAAGAAACTTACTGCACTTTATTCTATTTTTGTAACAAAACTTGATGCAAATTCCCTGATCCATTTTTTCCAAAAGTTAAAAATTGCTGAGCAAACTAAAACATGTATAACTTCACTGACAGCTGATGGCAGAGTAAACATGCAATATGGCTACCAATGCCCATGCAATATCCAGATAAGTGCAGCAGCGTAACAAAAAAATTTGCCAAAAAGACGAATACAGTCCGGGAAGTTTGAAAAGTTTCCTTATGTTTTGATCAAACCTCGTTTGTGTGCTAGGTACTCAGCGTGTGCATGACACGCTCTGCACCTACTGCTGGGAACTTTTTCACCAAAAATGCGATCACGGTATAATGAGGTTAAAATGATACCGTTCTGTCATGCGAAAGTGAAACCGTCTGTACCTGAATTTCCTCATGATCTGAGAAACGTAAAAGTTTTTTTTTACGAGGACTGTTTTTCTACATTACTGTGAAATCACCGCCAACATCATGTAGATGTTGGCGGAGTTTTTAAGCTCTGCTTTATTTATTTCGGCTTTTAGAAATGAAGCATCTAGATGGAGTAATGCACTTTCCTCACTTCTGATTTTAAAATTCAGGCTAATAGTCTCGGTCGTGTGCTTCGCGGAGAAGATCTCTGCCATTTGCAACGATGTACGCTGTACTCAGAACAATTCGGTTATGAAGACATTGAAGATTCAGAAGTCCGCGTCCGCTTTGACGGCGCACTATTTGGCAAACGTGAATTTTTTGCAACGATAAAGTATCTCGAAATAGAATGAGACGATTTGGATGAAATTTGATGGAGAGTGAAGCTTGGTAGTTGTAGAATTCAGGAAAAATAAGTATCAGTGTTGAAAATAATTTTCCTGTTTGGGAACATTGGTGAAAACTGAAAATTTTAATGACAATACATAGTTCAACGTTCAACACATTTTTAAACTGTTGATTTCTACATACTATAGTAAAAAATTAAATTTTAATTGTTGATCTTAGGTTTATTGACCAGGAAATATTTAATTATTAATTTTAGATGTTAATTTTGTTTGTCTA
>JAAAKG020137883.1:0-12789 GCA_010014905.2 Druon quercuslanigerum
CTATCTGGAAAAAATCGTGTGACAACTAACAAGGTCACTTTCCAAAGAGGTGTCTTTCAGGGCGACTCCATGAGCCCTCTCCTCTTTTGCCTCACATTATTGCCACTGTCTCTAGCACTTCGCCATTCGCAGGGGTACCTTTGCGGCAAACCTGCAAATCGAAAGTACAAGGGCACCCATGTATTTTACATGGATGATCTTAAGATTCATGCTAAAAATAAAAATAACAGGATTATTTTGGGTACAGCACATATAGTCGCAAATGGAAGAGATCTTCTTCTTAAAATGGTCAGGAAGCATAAAGAAGAGGGCAAAGGAGCGTTTCTGTACAAAGCAGCGGAGGAGACTGCTGAAACACTCATACTTAATTTCAGTATCAGGAGTGAGCAGAATGTATCAAGTATTATCTATCTCAAGTACTCACTCCTGAAAGCCCGCATTCAGAAAGCGCAGGAGAAAAACTTCCGGGAACAGCTCCTCGATAAGAGGATGCACACCATCTTTCAAAGAAATGTAGAGGATCAGTCAATGTCGTGTGAGATAACTTTTGCTTTCCTTAACTCACGCGGATTAAAGTCAGGCATGAAGGGTTTCATTTTGGCATGTCAAGATGGTGTCATTTCAACTTTAACATACCGTCGCCACTTTTTGAGCCAAGACATTTCCGATGATAGCTGCAGGGCGTGCCATGCACATACCGAGCATCTAGGACACATACTATCTAATTATCTAGTTGTCCTAGGGAAATAGAGTCAATTGTCGAGAATAATAATTACCGAATATATTGGAACTTTATATCCTCGAAAATTGTTTCTGTTACACACTCGAGGCCTGGCATAGTTCTCCTTCACTTCGAGAAGTAAACCATTTTCGTTATTGAATTTTTGGCACCAGCAAGGGAGTTGCGACGATTGTACCCGGAATATTCGGTTAAATTAATCGTCCTTATCATCGGCGCTCTTGGAGGTGCCAAGCTTTCACTGGTTAATAGCCTGAAAAGCATCCCTGCATGTGAACAATATGCTAAAACACTTGTGGAGAAAATGCAGAAGGCATTCTCACGGTCGTGAGACGTTGTTATGGCTGAAATTTTACCAAGTTTTCGCTTGGATCTGGTGCAATTTTTCTGATTAGCACCAGATCCCGGCAAAATCCTGCGGATGTCCTTATGACAAAATATTAACTATATATATATATCTAAGTGAAGAATCCTGAAAATCACAAAGATAGTGTCCCGCAGATTGATAAAAGCGAGCTCCGCTTTCTTTTTATTGATCTCTAAAAACTCAATAAAAATGCTTGTGCGGGGCCCGCATATATATTTACGTACGCGGCCAAAGGGACAATAAAATCGACCCTCCTGTCTTTTACGAACACATTCGGATCAGTTTAAAACTTCTCTGCAGCGTTGAGATTGTCAAATACAGAGAAACATTTATCTTTAAGGACCATTTCCTCTCGGATCGTTTTAGAAAATTAAAATAAATTTAGCACATGTGTTCAGGTCTAGATTCAATTTTAGATTTTAATTGTCACTTAGGAAAGTTTTTAACGTTGTGCCAAGTTTTCATTTTACATTTATTAATATATTTTTTATTTAATAGTATACTACTTGTAAAAAATATTAATATTGGCGTCCTCTAGATTGTGTAACTTTAGAATTTTCATATATAACCCTGCAATTCAAATGTTGGAAGTAACCATAATCATCGCTCCATGGAAAAGTGAGCTTTCTACTAGGTTCTGCGATTATAAACTTGTTTAAAACTAACTTGATAAAACTTTTCATGCAGGCAGCTACAATTTATTTTGAAAGCTTCAATTAATTCTGTCGGCAGATGGCGATGATGTGGAGTAGAGATAACAATGTTCAGTGTTTCCAATATTGTCACTGAGCAGACTCCTTCGAGAATAGATTAGTGGTTATGGGAGGATTAGTTCTAGTAAGCGCTTTGTTCTTATCCTAAAATTTAATGTAAACCAATGGCAAGCTGTACCGAACCGTAATCAGAGTAATTGGTTGAGCGCAAGAAATATTATAATGATAAAAATACCATTTACTGCGAGCCTTGTGAATAATCTACGCTGCTGCATCATTTTTTTCTTGGTGATTATCATCAACGAGTCATAAATGTAATTCAGATTTTCTATTTTATGTTGAATTGTTATTTGATAGGATTCTTGTTAGATTAGGGCTGTGCATAGCGTAAAATAAGAATACCGTCATTGCATTCCAAGTCCAAGAACTCCATGTGCATAAAAGTGCAATACTTCCAAAAAGTCTACAATGTGGGCCAAATTCTTTAAAGTTAACATATGATGACGAATAATTAACAAATAACATATTTTGCTATTTTTACATTCATGTATAGTTTTTTCATAAAGACAATTTAAAGCATCAAACCACTTTAAAAATAATTTCGCTTTGTATTGAAATTCTCATACAAAAGTGTTCTAAAAAGATTAAATGATGGCGTTTGCATTGATTCAATGTTTCCGACCATGTATGATTTTTACAATTCGTGGATATGTATAATTCATACTGTAAAAGGTTGACATGGTTTTAACTTTTTTCCTATGTAAAACTCCCACACATTTACATAAAAATGTAAAGATATAGAATAATAATTCTTAAAAAGTTACGAAAAATTGATGTCAATTTTGGACGGATAAACACTTGCAAATCTAAAAAAATTATACTACTGATTTTTTCAATAAGCTTTTAAGGTCAAAAGAGATATTTCGATTTCGAATCGTGTACAAAAACAACGAATTATGCCGACATTTCGTGAACATTGCAGTTCACTTCTTCAGGGCTGACCTGAAACCTTGAAGAAGTGAACTCCAATGTTCACGAAACGTCGGCAAAAGACGTGGTTTTTATGCACGATTGGAACCTGAAATATCTCTTTTGATTAAAATGAATAACCGTGAAAGCATCAAATCTGTAATTGAAGGCTTTTAAGAGTTTTTAATTTAAGTATTTTATCTGAAAAAGGCAGAATAACCGTTTTTTTCCTACCCGCGGAGCGACAATAAAATATCACTTTATTGTACTGCTACAAGCGGTATGTAAAGTGACAGTAAGGAGGAGAAGGTGAGTGAGGAGTGAAAAAAGTGCAAGAAAAAAGCCACAAGAATAATTCTGAATTTACGTTAAACAATGCTTATTCTGCCTATTTCAGACAAAGTATCATATGCACCACGGCAGTAAAGTTATTTTATACTTTACATCCTAGGTACATAATCTACTATTATTGTTCCGTACATTCTTCGACCCGTGTTGCGAAAAGTCTTTTTGTCAAATGCTTCTTTGTTCACTCATTTTTTATGCAGAATTTTAAAATTATTTGCATTAGCTGAGAATAGCAAAAATATCTTTATTAGCGTATTTTCTTCTTAAGCACTCGTATTCTAAACCTTATTACTAGACTGCCCTTCTTGGATCGCTGTAGACAAACTCTGGCTAAGAATTAAAAATTGTAATAAAACTTTTCTGGAGGTATAATTTTTTAAATGGATTTATATATAAGACAGTCTTCGGATTTTTTATTGGTTTTAATGGATTGTCTTTCAGATTGGAAATGGATTTGGTTTTATAATGTTTGCCTTTGAATTTTAAGATAGTGTCGTTCAGTAGCATAAAATTTAATAAAAAATGTTAATAGGACGGACTGATAGTAAATTGGACATAGAGTAAGTGCCATGGATGTAATTTTTCCATTTTCTTTCCCGCGTTATTAACCTTTTTATAGTTCGTATTAATTTGTTCTCTGGTATCGAATCCTTGTGTTAGGTATAAAGCAATAAATACCTTCTCGGCTAGGATTATTTATTAAAGAGGAAGACTCTGAACAAAGAAAAATCGATGCTTCTTTCGGTATAAACGTTCCTCCTTACGTTTGTTGGCGCACATTCGATCTGATCCATTCACTTTTTTTACGGATAGACGATGGAGGATCTTTCCCCTTTTGCACGCGAGAATGGAGCGCGCGAATGACTAAGAAAATTGAATTGGAAAAGTAACTTCTTATCGAGAGAGGAAATCGAGATGATAGCGAGGAGGTCAGTGAAATCTCCTCGAAAAAAGTACATGGATAACCCAAGTCATCTCCGTAAATCACCAGAATGGATAGCATTATGAGATGTCTTATTTCTTTAATTGAATATCTGTATAAAATAAAATATTCAAGGAACAAGAACAAAAATATCTACAACTCCATTCCATACCGCCCGACATCGCGTTTAGGCGGTTACACTTTACAGTTCCATGACACGTCAGCTGTACAGGGTGCCTCATGAAATCCTTTATTTTTATTTTCTAAAACCTTAAGTATTAAATTTCTTTCTTTTTGTGAAAAATGACTCCTTATTTTTTATATTTAAAAAATATATATTTAGAGGTTGTTAAGAAGTGTTTTATGTCCGATATTCGAAAAATTATTATTTAATTCTAGGACAAGTATTATTAAAAAAATGCGTCCAACAGTAGAAACTGTTTTTAACGAGGTAAGTAATATTTTCTGAGAGTTTCATAATTTTTGAAAAGTTTATAGAAATGAATTTGATCCTTCAGTCTCAACTTGATCAGAAAATCGCATCTTAAAGGGTGCTAATAGCCACCTTAAAGTTTTGTTCTTAACCTTAAAAATTTTAGGTACACATGGCATCCTTATAAATTACCTTTGCACTGCACAAGATGCAATAATTTAAATTGTGAAAATGAAAATTCGAAAACATTGAAAAATCGAATATTAGAAATAAGACACTTTGTAGCGACCTGTTAATACTTTAAAAAAATCTAAAAGGAAATAGGAAAATTAAAAATAAATGATGAAACGCAGCGGTATTTAATGAGGGCTATTACCGGGTTGCTATTCCTAAAAAGACTGTTAATGTATTGCATGAGCTTTTACGCCATAAAAAAATGACTAGTTTCGATACAGAGTTTTTTCTTGAATAGAATAAATATAAGACCGGTACCTCTAGAAAAAAATTTTCTCTGAGTACTTAAAACCGTCGTTCTTAGTGATTCAGGACCCACCTGAAACTGATTCCATTATTAATACAAAAATTAGCCTCGTAGCAATAACCGTGCGTACTTTCCGTTTTTATACTTGGGCCAGATCAGGGATCCCAGCATGGTTCTAGTTTGTTATTCTTAGTCTGGTATCCTTTCGCACTACGCATACGTCGCCTCGACAAGAGGATTGGTTACCGCGTGCGCACACAGAAAAAAAACTAAGAATAAAATTTGTTGCAAGCAATTTTTTAGAAAAATGCAGTAATTAAAGTTTTTCTTTTACATATTCCCACGTTTTGAGACCCTCTGGACCCGAAAAACAGTTTTTCACGTATGGGTTTGTCTGGCTGTGTGTGTGTTTGCTCGTGCGTCTGTAGATTTTTAGTTTTTTAACACTATAATTTTTGAAAGAATTTACCGATTGGATTAACATTTAGTATACTCATTTATTGTTTTAAATTGAAGGTCTAGTTTGTTTGCCAGCTATTTTGGATGAAAATTCAAAAAGTGACAGCATTTAACAAATTTTTGAAGTCACGTATTTTCGAGGTTACTTTTTTTGGTGGAAATAAATTATCAGAGTTATAGCACTCACAAAATTTTAAAAACAAATGAAAATAAAAATTTTAAGCTAAATACTGCAATATATTTTGAAAGTCCAGAGAAGAAAAACGTTGATTTTTCAAAGCCGTATAAGATTATCGTAACAACTTGTTGAATTTTCTCGGAAAATCGACAATTTATATTCAGAGAATGAATTATAACAACAATAATTTGTAATCAGTGCAAGTGAACTTTAAATAATTCAATTGGGTCATGAAAAAGTTATAATTTAATTAATGTGAATTTTGAAAAACAACTTACGCTCTAACTTACAGTAAGGTTTTTATAAATATGGGAATATGAGTTCAAAATAAACATTGAAATTAAATTTGTTTCTATTTTTAAACTGAAAATTCTGCCCATGTTTAACTCTTAAAAGCGTCTCAGATTCATCCAATATAAAAATTAATTAAATTGAATGTACTTTATAATGATATATTTTTTATTCAAACCTTATATTAGTTCAGTTTAAGGTTTTTTGAGTAACTTTTCAAAAAAAATGTTTTAATCCAAATAAGTTGCCCTGTAAATATCACACAAAACAATACTTTTAAACACACATACAGGGTACGATGAAACTTCAGGGACAGGCTGGAGAAACTCTTGCGTGTCTTAAGGATATGGAGCGATACAAGAATAACAGCTATCTGCATCCATATCGCTAGTACCTCGACGTAGTTTTGACACGTGAGTTTGACTTCAGCGTTACAAACTATCGATGGTAAGGTCTTAATACGTCCTTTAGTTCTCTTTACATGTTATACTGTTGCTGGTTGGATCCAAGAATTCGATCATGAACATAGATCGTTTCGCGAAGTCAAGGAAAACGAGGTCAGGCCTTGAGTGTGAAATGGGGACTATTGTCAAAAGCATATAGTTCAAATTATATTTATAATATAATATATTAACGACAAAAAAGTTTTTGTAATTTATTATTTATTTTAACAACAGATTAAGTTTTCTTGTTTTCTTTTTTTTCGAATTTTTTAGTAATACATTTTCACGTACCTGATATAATTGCAAACACTGATACTGTGAAAGGCACAGGATAGAGTAACTATTTCTTTTTGTGAAGTTAAGAATTTAAAAGTTTATGTAATTTCTAATTTTATTCAAAAGGTCCGTAGAGCTAACTTATTATTTGAGGAGTATGAATATATATTTCTCTTTGCAGAAAACAGTAATTTGAAAGGTTAAATCGTTACTTCATTAATGAACAAATGATTTCTTAATTATAGAAACTTTACAGCCTCTCTGAGAAATTCTACAGATTCCTTACGTTTAATCGGCCAAAGTTTTAAACCCAGATCGAATCCTTTGATTCAACTAGGCAAAAAATACGTATCTAATCGATTAAAATTCACCCTGTCATATTTCGTTTTAAAGCATCAAGCAATATACCAAAATGGATATTGTTTAATCCCCTGAAAATAAACACCAGATTATTAAATCGCCACGTTTTTAGTAAATATACGAAACAGGGAACAGCGCGTGAGAGGTTATTAATCTCGTTGTCACGTCGCTCTTTGGCGCTCTTGATTCATGGCGCAATGAATCTCTTTAATCAATCACCGTTTTTTACTCCAGGAAGCCGTTGCGTGTGAAAAATTACCGGTTGTCGGATTTCTCATGATGGCACGTTCATACGAATGCACTCCATTCTTAGGGAATAACGACTCCAGTCGATCGAGGGGCTTATAAGCGAAGCGCTTGACCGCGTAATTACTCTTAGTGACGCATTACGGTCGATTCAATTACCGAGAACGATTCGTTTAGTGGACCACAGGAGCCTGAGCATATCCTCGAGGATAGATCGCGATAACGCCTCTTCGAAATTGCTACTCTAATTGCTATCACACTTAGCGCTCTCATTCTCATCTCTCTGATCCTCCACACTCGTCATCAGAAAATGGAGCTATTGAAGTGCTGAGTGTTCAATACGTGGATGTAAGATGATCATTAGACAAAAGAAAGAAGTTCAATACGGCCAATTCTGGGATTCAAAACGATGCGCGTTTTTTGTTGGATATTTGTTTAGTTAAAACTAAGAGCTTTATGAAGGATCATAGGAAAACGCTTTTATGTTGGAGGAAACAAAAACTTCTCTGTTTTTATGTTGGCATCCTTCCCTGATTTCGTAGATAATACATTTTTGTAGAATTTTGATCATTTTGAAATACAATGCATGTGTTGATTATTCAGTGCAATGAATTATGTGTCAAAACTAAAATAAATTTACTTCGATTTTTGGCATGCCAATAATAGGGCTAAGGTGTTCAGAATTGGTGCTCTTACGATAAGCGTTCGAGGTTTGAATAACCCAGAGTAGGGTGAAATTATGAAAAAATGTTTAAAATCCCATTTTCGGTTCGAATTTTCAATCGCTTACAATGTTTTTTTTCAAACTGAAACTAAATATATTTTAGAAAGAATTATCGACTTAAATTTTTAAAGAACAATTTTTTGTTTATTTCGTTAAACATAAAGTTTAAAAAAATTACTAACTTTAGGATATGGATGCAATATTAATGATACATAGGATAGTAAAATTGAATGATATTAACGTGCAATCTATACGAACGAATGAACAAAGTATAATTTAATATAGTTAATTATAAATCAATAGTTTTTTATGAGAAATTGCAATTATTTGCACATTTTGCTTATAACAGTCATATAAGTAATGTTATTATAATGTACTTCAATAAATTATCACTGCCAAGCTAAAACAAGCATATTAAGAAAATTAGTCCGAGAAGACGTTGGGAAGCAACCTTCAGTAAGATTTGTGCAGTTGTAAGCCTCATTTAAAAAATTAATTATTTTTATTATTTTTCTGATTATGACACTAGTAATATACAAAAGGGAAAATTTAACAGAGAAAACATGGATAAATTTTTGGAAGCAGAGTAGCGCAAGCAGACTAGCTATAATGAGGAGAGCTGGAAAAGGGGAGATGATCTAATGGAGGACCGAGGCTAGGTGTACCGAAATTTTGTGACAAATAGTTAAATTTTTTAGGTACGAATAGAAGTTGGAATGGGGTTATTTGCACATAAATTTTTATACGAATAGCAGAACTTTTTTAGTCATTTAAAAAATATCGCAGGCACTCACTTTGCCGAACTTCACACTAGAAAATTTTATTTTTTATCTGAACTTTACATGCTCAGAGCTTTAAACTAAGCCATCCCTGAGAAAAATCAAACTAAAAAAAGCTAACAGTACATGGGCCTTGTTCTCCTTCAATAACCATATATTTTTTTATTTCTCCGAAAACGATTGTTTGCTTAAGAATTGGAATTTAAATTGGAAGGAGATTTTACTGAAGGTTTCTGGTATTTCTCTACGATCTACAGTGGTCACTTTATGGGGCGATTACATAAGATTTTCGTTAAATTATACATTGTTACTTACTAATAATGTAATTTACTAAATTATCGATAGCCCGCCCATAAAAAACCTTTAAAAAAACTTACCGTAATTTTTTTAAATTGCTTCAACTGCGAATTTGTTTATGAAATTAGTTATAAGCAATAAGAAATATAATTTATTATATTTTTTAATATTTGAATATTATACATGAAATTAAATTAAAGCCAAAATCCGCAAAATAGAAATTGAAAACTCTTTAAAAATCCCGCCCTATTATTTATAACAATAAAATTGTTAATAACATTTAATACATTTATTATTAACTAGATTAAGTCGTGCTTGCTTTGCGAATGGATAGTAAATGCATTCCTAGTAGTATAAAATAGTGGATGAAGATGAAAAGCTGAAGAAAATTAGGTCATTTTTTTAGAAATCGTAGATGAGGACAAAGGTGTAAAGAAAATATAAAATTTTTGAGTGGCAACATGAGGGAAAGGTAAAATGGTGCGAGAAACTTGGAGACGCTCGAGGGATAACGGACAAGGGTATATGAGAGGGTGAAGGAGCGGAGAGTATATGAAATAATCATAAGAATGTGGATAGGACGAGGAGGGTGCAATTTGAACTAGGAAAAATAGGGGATAGAGTTCATCGGGAAAGTGGAAAAATGGGAACGCCTTGAAAAGGCGAGATTCTTTTGCAAGTAAACGTGTTGAGGGTAAAGGGGAGATGCAGAGTATTTCAGAGGGTTGAAGGTAAAAGGAGGAAATGTTGGAAACGGTGAAAGATTCACCGCAACAAAATTTAACCTCGCCAGATAAACTTTACATGAATCGAAGATAATTTCCAATTTTTAGCCTCGCCTGGATAATCTTTCGCCTTTTAATCGCTCCACTTTTGTTCGATATGTAGCGAGAATTACGACACCATCGCTATCTATCGTCGTTTAACTTCATAAAATTGGAGAGAAAGCGGAATTCCCATCTGTCAGTTGCTTTTTGCCAGGCAAGTGGGGGTATAATTTTGTTCAAATATTTTCGCGTCCGCTATTCTAATGTTTTGTGAGGTTATGTATCGTCAACAAAAGTCGTTGTGAGTCGGTCGGTGTCTCAAGTCATGTAGTGAAGCTGTATTCACTCATTTCAAAATAATATTAGTTATAATATCGTTTTATTTCTCGCACATATCATAAAATATTGCATATTGTACGAATGAAATCAATGATTTCATTCTTTTCTATTTTACTAAGAATAAAATGTCATAAAAAAGTTACATTTCATGTGTCATATATTTCTTCATTTATTGAAAAATTAATGCAGAATTGTACAAATTTATCCCGAAAAATATTGCAGGAAACAGTATTTTCACATTTTTCGATTTAAATTTGTATAATTTTAAATTAATGTACTTTTAATTCGCACACACATTCAAATAAAATAAACACATACGTGCAACAACACATACTTACATTTTAGTTTGCGACTTACTTTTAGATGGTGCCACTGTCAATATAAGTGGTCAAAGCCTTCCATGCGAGTCGACCCAGCCTGCTTTTGCGCTTTCTGCTACATAGTATTAAATAAGTTCTGATTCATTTAATACTATATTGTAATGTATTTCGGAGGAGATATATTTCGATATGTTTTTCGTGTTTTCCGTTGGTGATTCTATACAGGCTTTACCGAAATTTGCTCACTTCAGCGTGAAGCAGTAGACGAGGTCTGAATTATTACTCCTAACCTTGTTGAAACTTTCGCTGAAATATCTTAAATTTTTAACCGTTGTAAGTCTTACCTGCAAAAAAATTGAACTTGTTTTTCTGTTCTGTTTTAAATCTGGTGTACCGATTTATAGCTCGTATTTACTGATACGGGAAATTTCACATGCAGCAAAATTTAACTTTAGTTTTTTCTGTGAAAGCGAGATAATTTGAAGGGATTAAACATTTTTTTGGGTGATTGGTAAGAGGAGTTGAATGGAGCAAGAATTTAAAAACAAATTGCATAAATTGATGCTTTGTGCTATAAGAAGTTCATATTTCTCGGCGTTCTCCAAATTATTCAATGATTTTCCACTTTTCAACCAAAAAAAGGAAAACAATGGTAAGGTGGATCCTGGTATTTAAGCGGTTCCAATAATCATTAAATTTGGTTATAATTAAAATATTATTTTTTTTAATGTATTTAAATAACAATTTAGGCTATAATGGAAATTCAAATGATTAAAAAAAGACAAAAATAAAAAAATTGGCATTATTGTTACCGCGTTGCATTTTAAATTATACAAAGTTCTATTTATTCTGTAAGTAGGATGATAAGTTAAATTTCATTTATAAAAAATTGCATCTGTCTTTCTAAGATTAAATTTTCAGTGGTAAATAATATTTTTTTATTATAGAATTAATTACTACTAAAGTTTGAAAACAGGGATTGAAACTCAACATTATGATGAAGTTAATTATCCCATTTATTCTACCAGCTTGGTTGAATTATGAAAACATATTTAATTGTTATTTATTCCTCTAAAATTCAATTCCTTTAGAGTTAAGCTGTACTAAAACACATGTGTTAAATAGTTAAAATATTTTGCCGTAAATAATTTACATCAAACGTGATATAAAATGAATCGCTAGGTAATATTATAGACACATCTTGGTGACATAATCGACATTTGCACAAGTCATTCAGCTGAACTCAGTTTCTTGAGGCACTCAGAGTAGGAAATTCAAATGTAGGATATTAGCACATCACACAATTATCAGGCAGTTATAGAGTCAGTAAGAGATGTAGATAGAGTTGGAAGAGAACGAAGTCGGTGGGTGGAAAATGCAGACGAAAGGAGTCAAGAAACTTTGTCGAAAGGTAGGGAGGGTGCTCAGAGGGGAACGCTTGGGGTTGGAAGGAGACGCCAAGGCAAGATGTAGTCGTCGTTGAAGAGTCAGAGCTGCGAGGTAGAAGGGCATTATCGGAAAAGAGCTTTGCCGCTTTATTACGCAATTTCGAGGGCCAGATCAAGTATTTGTAGCGTATGCTCAAATATTTTGCCACGATGCCCCACTTCAGATACACTTTTACTACTTGGTCCGGACCGATCATCTAAATTTCCATCAGCAAACGTACCCTTCAATTTAAAAACGAAGTAAATGAAATAAGAAAACAGATAATAAGGAAGTAAAGAAATTAAAAAAATTTCACTGTTCATATTGCTTATAGATTCAAATTTCTTGAAAGAAAGGTTAATATTTGTGAAGTTAGTTAATAACTCTCATATTCTTGTTTTAATTATAATGTTCAGAAAGTTAAAAAAAATGACTCAGCTTAGGAGTAGGCTTCATATTTTCTTAAATAATTAAGACAATAATGCCTGTGATGTTAACAATATCAGAAGCATGGATTTTGCATAGTATAACCTAGTTTTACTTTTTGTACATTAAAATCATTCCTTCGAGTGATTTTACTGAGAGTTTATTTAGTTTTAATTTCGCAGAATAAAGACTAAATTTGAAGGCATCACGCTTCATTTTTATAACTTTTAAGAGTGCTTTTTTATATTTCTGTTAGCGAAGCCCTTAGATCGTAGGTGTGCACTTCTAAATGCAATTATCAACAGTTTGTAACTTCGGACATGTGCTATACCTATACAGTCTTAAGAAAAAAGTTGTCTTTGTTTTTTGTTGAAGATCTTACCCATTCTACATTAAAACAAAAACATACGGTAAAAAATGAAAGCCTTTGCGAAAATGTACATCATTCGGAAGGGGGGGGGGGGGGGGGATTTATTCATTTTAT
>JAAAKG020137884.1:0-12789 GCA_010014905.2 Druon quercuslanigerum
GGGTCAAGAAAAGATTTGAGTTTTTAAAAAGTAGTCGCGCTGACACGTAGTCAGAGCGACGTTTCTTTATTCCGAATCGTAATTAGGTTTATCTAGAACTGATGCGCTGGGTCAAAGCTCTACAATATATAGCCCTTTAATCTTATCTAAAGTACGTGGGTGTATGCTACTGTTACACTCGTTGTGCAAGGGAAGTTTTAGTTTTTCGTTTAATATGGGAGGGGAATCCTATTTGCTTATTTTTAATATGTACGTCATATAACACTGTTACAAGATACCAGCCTGGTGGAAGCACGAGGATATTAAAGTAGAGAGATTGCGTAATGCCACTTCCAGTCCGGCGCATTTTATTTCGGGATTATGATAGAGAGCCATAAATTGTTTGAGCCTAGACGACGTACAAGTGAACAATGCATTCTTGTGAACTCATTTAAATTTGCAGTGAGATAATAGTGTAAACAAAATAAAGAATACGAAAAATGATTCATGTATTATCACTGAAATAAAATCGATAATAACTGGCTCACTTTATCATTTAAGTGCACCGGGTATAAAATTAAAACAAAATAAACATATACGAGGAAATAAATTCATTTTAAAATTAAATTTGTTGTTAATACTGATTACAGTTTAAGATCGTCTAAACAGGGGAAGATGAAAACGACCGCAAAAAGGAATCAACAAAAGGTAGTAGGAAAATAAATTTGTTTGAAATGCAGTATAAAAGAAATGAATAAACAGCTTGTTTTTGAACAATTTTCGGAAAATTTTGATACAGAATCAGAACACTAAAATGAAAATGTATTAAGGTAAAAATACACGTGATTAAATCAGTCCTGTGCATGAGAATGCTGAGAGTGAAACAAATCAATTATGAATAATTTCCGAAATTAAGATTCACAAAATGATTCCGATAATTTAGGCGCGAAAAATAATATAATTGCACAAAATAATTCTGATCCAAGTGATTATGATTCGGAAATTGCAGAGATTTTATGACAAATGTCGAGAAAAGAAAAAATTAAGCTTCGTAAATTTGAGGCAGATATAGAAAAAAGAATCGGATCTTTTATAAAAACAATGGGTGATCACGTAAAAATGCAAAAAGAAAATTCCGATCTACATGCTATGATTTTATAAGAGCACATAATTAGTGTCGAGCAAAATTTATGTATACTGAAGAAAAAAATGAAAGAAGTTATTACCGAACAGGCAGAACTCATTGTTACGAATATTAATAATAGCACGCGTTTTCACAATATTAAAAACAATTAAGATTTACTAGAAACGAGAATTGATAGGAATATGGGTTGTACAAATATTAAAATCCCATGGCTTAAAAATTACCCGGTACCTACATTTTCAGGATAAGGAATAGAAAGACCTATGATGTTTCTTAGCAATTTGATAAATATATTAGAGCGATTGTCGTTAGAAGGGACGATTTCAATTTTGTAGTACATTCATGTTAGGAAGGCATAGCTAGAGAATGCTGGAACCTCTTAGCTGCTCCAGGTGAAAATGAATTTACATGCAGGGAAAAATTCATTTCAAAATTCTGGAATGAAAACATTCGTTTTTAAATTAGTACTGATCTTCAACACGGTTATTATCAAGGAAGACTATCAAACTCGGCATATGCTATTAAAATGACAAATAACGTTAAAGATTTAATATTCCCTCCATCTGAGTGTGAAATCATCGCTAGATTATCGAGAGATTTTTTAGAAGAAATTCGTACTGCATACTCAATTCGTGATACTAAAACTTTTCATAAATGTATTGAACTATTAGATACTTTTGATCAAGCAGGCTCAATAAAATGCATGGGAGGTTATGATCCTCGTAAAAATAGCATTTTTCAGCCACATTATTTTGGTAGATTTAATTGCGGTAACCGAGATACGAAAAACAATAGGGGAGGTGGAAATATCGACCAGAACTCTTATCAAATTCAAGAAGGGCTGCCAGATCATGAGAATAAAGGTTTCATGAATTCTAGCTTTGACTAAAAAAATTCACCTGAATATCGAAATAATGGTCAATATATGAGACAGGATAATGATCCATTTTAAAACAATTATTATAGAACGCATCTAAGCAAAATTATGTAAATGGACGAGTAGACGATAATGTTTACAAGCGAAATTCGACTTATGCAAATCAAGAAAGCTTGTCTAGAGATACGATTGATCAATTACAAATAAAAAAGGGGCTTATAACATTTAGCGTAATACCCTCCAGCAAACCAATATAACTAAATAAACTGGAGTTATAGAAGCCCCGGAAAATGTAGATAATCGCGATGAATTTTATTTCAATCAGGAAAACGCACATGCCTCGGACCAAAAGAAAGTAACACGATAGAGGTAAATCCGGGGCCAATATATTATTAAAAACCCTTACCTTTAGATAGGAGGGGTAGACTTTTAGAAAACGCCAATAATACGGCAGATAAAGAATTAGATAAATTTTCAATCATGATTTTAATTCTCGAGAATATAGAAACAAATGCATTAATAGATGCAGGTAGCAAAGTTGGTGCAACTGGGGGAAGACCTATAAAATTAAAGCATCAAATCTATGCAAAATTCAAAATGGGCGACTAGGAAGGTTCTTGCGTTTTTCTGATTGCACTTAGACCTAACAAAGAATGTGTTATTGGAGTTGGCTTATTGAGAAGAATAAAAATTAAAATCGATTTTTAAGAAAATATTATTGAACTGAAAAATAAAAATAAATCGATTAAAATTAAACTGATAGAAGAAAATATAATAAGAATTCGCAGAATAATGGATACGGCAAATGTCCAAAAATAAATATACATAGAACGGTAAGGAAAATATTCAGAACCCGAAGAAAAATTTCCAAATCTTTTAAAGGAGGTTAATACTATTACAATTTACAAAAATTCTTCTTATTTTATTTTCTATGCCTTGCTTAAAAACTTCCTTCTCTGTTTCAATCAACACTTGCTGTATTTTCATTTCCCTTCTATGCATTTCTTTTACCGATTCCTTTCTCTACTAGCACTTTTCTCTTTCTTTCATTCCATAATCATCCCTTCTTTCATTCACTCTTTCCTTCAAGCAAGTTTTCGCTATAGTTCTTCCTTGGTCTCTGATAGTCTTGACACGTATTTGCAAGCTCTGTTGCCTGTTCTTACTTGCAGTTTTTCCCTATCTGCCTCCTTTAGAACTATATACCATAGAGTTCATCAGTCCAATCCCAGTGTTTGTCTAATATATTTGTCATGCAACTTTTCCACTTCCTTATATTCTTTCTACACCCATATTTCAACTCCATACATTAGAACACTCAGTACAAGCGCGTCAAGCATTCTCATTCTTCTCTTGTCGTCTTCTTTAATAAGTTCCCTCCTATGTCTCAGAGTTTCTTCATTACTATATCTGCACGTTTAAATCTTTCTTTGACGCGATCTTTCACATTTCCATTTTTCTTATATAGAAATTCCAGATATGTAAACTCCTTTACTTCCTCAATACCTTCACCCCTCCACTTCCAAACCATGCTTTCCTTCTTCCTACTATTTTTTCTCCCAAAAAGCAAAACCTTAAACTTTGTTACAATTAATACCATTTTTTTGTTTCTAAATAATTTTCTATCTTTTTTATCATATTTGACAAAACCTCTTCTTCTTTAACTACTATTATCACATTATCCGCGTATGATAAAGTCCAAAATCTAACCCTCCTACTACTAAACCTCCCTCTAACCCATTCTTAAAAACTCCATTCATGTCCGCAATGAATACCGCAAAAAGAAGCGAGCTTAGTGGTCATTCCTCTCTTAATACTACCTCTTTCCACAATTCTACTGAGGTTTTATTCCCTATATCTATCTTATCTCTCATATCTTCATAAATTTGATTTAGTCTCTCTATCAAAAGTCGTTACCTAACCCGTTAGTGCCTCCTGCTTTACCCTTCTTTAATCTTTTAATCTCTGCTTCTGTCTCTTCATCTTTCAACTCCTTCTCATCTTATAATTTACTTCTATGAAAACTTTCAGTGCCCTTTTCACTCGTGCCTCCTCTTCTGCGATAATCTTACTTCTTTCCTCCTCAAATTCCTTTTTCTTGTGTTCCTTTTCCTCTTTACATAACTCTATACTCCTTCCTGGCTATCACGTAATTTTCCTTATTCCCCATCTCCAAAGTTTATACTCTTTTTTGCCTCTTTTTTCTTCTTGCATTCTTTGTCCCAAGAAAATTTCGTCCAATTTTTACCTTTTTCCGCTCTATTCCTAAATTTCTTTATTACTTTAGTATTTTTGACCTTTTCTTTTAATTCTTCCCATACTTCACTCAACGCTACCTTTTCTAACTCTAGTTTTCCTGTTTTTTCTATATAATCCTTCTTTACTTCTTCAATCCACAAGACTTTCAGCCCTCTATATTAGTAATAACATAATCTATGACTGTCAACGTGTTGCTTCTCGCATATGACGGGCCGAGAATAAAAACGGCGTAGAATTAGTAGAGAAGCGAAGACGAATTTGAAAAGTTTAAGCGTAAGAAAGGTTTGAATAAGCGCCAGAGGTAAAGCCGATTGAAATACGCTAAGTGGAGAAACGGGTTAGACGCCTAAACCGTTTCTCATCGCAGCCGTAACTCGACCCTTTTTCCCCGCAGTCTTGTGAAAATCCATTTTACGTCGCATCAAAACACCAATGCTTGTGAACTTACTCAAAAGTGACTTCCCAAGACCTACGGCAGCGTATTGCCTGTAAACTATGATATTCTGTGCATTCTTAAAATCAAACATATTATTCTCTCCTCAAAAAATGAATTTTTTTAGATCAATCTCAATGAAATTTCTGACATCGTAGTAACTCATCCCTATAAAAAATCAAGATACATTAAAATGGTTTACCATCATAAACGGGAATTCGTTTAAAACTATATTGAAATTTATTTCAATTTTCCGCTTTTTTGGGAGTTCAGATACAATCTAATTTTTTCCCATATTATATATTATTTTTAATTATATGTATATTAAATATCATTATATACTGCTTGCAGTTTTTCAGCGAAAATTATAAAAATTTCGCGATGATTTTTGGTTTCTAATTTTCAATTAGAATAAGTTACATTTTAGTTAAAAATATTACTTTTAACAAAAAAACTAACTTTAAAAAAAACTTACTGTTACTTGTAGAGCGAGTGCATCTCAATTTTGAAAATTTTATATCTCAAAAACGAGGCCCCCCAATCGAAAAAACGCTGAGACAGTTTTTTCGTGAGGTCTCAAAAAATACTTACACGTATTGCCAGCAAAATCCGTGTGGAACATTACGCGGTGCGCCCTTGTTAGCAAAAAGCTGAGAAAGGGATAGACTGCAACAGAATTTCTATTCTTCAATTGATTAAAATAGAAAGTTAGTTTTTCCATTATTTAAAAATAAACAAATATTTCCTCTATGAGGAGGCAAATACATTTGCTAACGAGAATTAAAGTGTTTTATATTGAATATAAATACCAATAAAGTGGAAACTTTCGAAATAAAATTCACAGCTAGTTTTCAAATACATAATAGCATTATTCAAACTTTGTAAAATACATTTTTTTTATAGTGAGGTCATTGGTCTTAATTTTTATAGCAACTATCTAATTTTATGTGATATAATAAGGAAAAATTTAAAATATTAGGCTTAATTTTATATGGATTATGATCAATAATTAACTACTGAAAAGTTTTGTTATGAGTTTGACATAATATGAGAACAAAAAATTAAATTTCCTTAATAAAAGATAACAAAGTTTATAATTAATATCTTATAGAAGCAGACAATGAATACTTCAAAATCACAATATGAACACGTGGCATTAAATTTTAAAAGCCTATAGCTTTTCGGTGTGAGCAAATACGTGTTAAATTTGGGTCTGTGGATAAAAGCAGGTTGAGTTCAGACTGAGGGGAAAAAAGGTTTAAAGTTCTAAACCGTTTTTCCCCGCGGAATAATTTCAGTTCACTTCTACTCTAACGCTCATTCATTCCGTTTCCACTCCCATGATTTTTCAAACTCTTCTTTGTGTTAACCCAAAAACTTAAACCTCTTCTCTTCTGCAACTTATTGTACGCCACTTTTATTCTCGGCCCGCCATATGTAAAGTCCACTTCTTCGTCCCCTTTCTTTTTACCATTAGGTATGTACCACCTTTTGTGTACCATTTACCTCATCCTTGTACATATTACCTTTCCTCCCTATTCTATACCTCATCCAAGTACATATTACCTTTCCTCCCTATTCTATCATTAAAATCCCTCCTATTATTAGTACTTCTTCTCCTCCCTCGTTATAAAACTTATCTATATTTTTTTCAACCTCTTTTATTCCTTTTCCATTGTATATTGTCACAATTGTACGCCATTTTACTTTTATTTTAACCTTGCTTTCCTGTATGACGCTCGTGACTCATTTTAACACTTCGCTTTTTTCTAGTTTCTTTCTGACTCCCGTTATTTCTCTACCTTTTTATTTTCCCCCAGTGTCCCCTTGTAATTCCAATCTATAGCTACTTGGCAATTTACTTTTTATAATTTCCCAGTCTTATTCCTCTATTCAAGTTTCTGTTAATCCAACCACATCGAACTATTATACAAAATTCCAAAAATCTCTGTCTTTATTTTTAATTCCCGCAATATTCCAAAAAATGAACTTAACCTCTTCCTCTATTTCTTGCTCCTGTTACTTCTACTTTTTACTGTACCTTTTGCCTTCCCTCTTCTACTCTTCACCTCATTTTCTTCTCTAAAAAATCTCGCTCATTCTTTCTTAACTTTTTTCTGTCCTCATTCCAAATGTACCACAGCCCTTGTACGCAGATTTTTTGGTATCCTACTCTAACTTTCTTAATTCCTTTTTACCCTTCTTTTGCTACTTCCCTTATTTCCGCTGAATCTCCCTTTTTTGACTGTATGATTATGATCAGTGTAAACTTTTTTCTTACCTAATTTATATTTGTTTTCCATCACATTTTGCTTTGCTTCCCATTATTTCATTTCCACTACTATCAATCCTTTTTCGATTGTACCCTTCTTCTGATTATGTTTATCTTTCCACTTATCCCTAACTCCTTTTCGAGTACCTCCAACAAACCACTGCCATTTCATTTCTTACTGTAGTTTGTAGGCCTACTATTGTCAGGTTATTTCTTCTTTCTCACCTCTCCCTTTTTTCTATCTCCCTTTCTACCCGATTCACTTTCTTGGCCATTCCTTCCAAATTCGCCCCTTGTGCCGCTTCAATTGTTCTCTATATTAACTCTACCTTGGTTCGTAACTCCTTTTCTATTACTCAGTTTATTCACTTTGTTCTCTAAGTTTCCTGTCCTTCCCTTCATCCTGTTAACTCTTTTCCATTTTTCTTCCGTTTCCTAAATACTCCAAAATCCCTGTTTGTGTTCAGAGTCTGCTTCTCAATGCCCTATATCATCTTTTGCCCTTCTTTGGTCTCTCTGATTTCCCTACTCAAAGCTCTAATTTCCTTTATAGGCACTTCCAGCACCCCCGACCCCATTTCTTTTCCTTCCTTTCCTTTACTGTTTTGTCCCTCGCCTGTGTTTCCCGTTCATATTACCTCTATCGGCTCTGTGTTCCCCTCTTCTTGGCCGTTTCTTTCTTTATTTACTGGAGATCTCATCATTTTGGTGTGTTTCTTAAACGGCGTTATACTAGAAAATTTATCTCAACTTTCATTCAGATGCCTTGTCTCTTGTTCAGCACTGACATCGTCTATTGAATGTTTTCACTCTGCGTTCTGATTGCCAAACCACTTACGATTTCCCAACTGAGTTTCTTGCTTGGCATGAAAAACTTTAAATCTTTATCTGAGTCATTAGCAAGTAACTTATTCAAATTCGTGCTTTCCTCTATCTGTAAATTACATATCATCCAGATCCGCGATTCAATTCGTTACTTGCTTGACAGACGGCAACTCTATTCTGATACCCTTTAAGAGTGTAATTTAATTTTTTTCTTTTAGAATTAATTTTTCTTAAAACTTACCTCTGATCTGCCTCCCCGATTCACCCTCCATCTACTTATGTCCGTCTCAATACCCTCCCCTAAGCATTAACCCTTTTACTATCAACTTTTTCAACCCTTTTTTACTATCAAAATGCCAGTTTTCAAAACAAACCTACTTTCCCATTTTCCTGACTTATACTCCTATATGATATTATGGAACCGCACCTATTTATCAAAGATACTTTTTCTAACTTTATTTCTACTTCTATACCTCTTGTTTTATTCAAAATGCCATTCAATTACTGAAAATCACACGAACGCAAACATGCAACCAAACAAAATACATGATTTTTAAACAAAACAGTGGCAGTTTTAATTAAGTTTAACTATTTTCTCAGACAACAGACAAATCTTAAACAAATTACATAAATTTTCAATTAAATATTTTGAACAATCGATGTGATATAAGTACAAATTTTATTTGATTAATTTTCAGTTAATATAGATATGTATATACATATTTTTTAATTTTAATTTTATACTAAAAAGTAGAATTTCCAAGTAAAAAATATTAATTTTTAACCTAAAATGGCGTAGCTAAATTTTTATTAACGAAAATTAATTTTAAATGAACCAAAACGAATTTTGTGCAAAAGAGTCTCATATTGTACGAAATATTTTAATTTTATACGAAATGGATAAATTTTATGCCAAAAAGGCGAATTTTCTTAATACAAACTCCAATTGTTAACCAGAGAATAACTTCCTCTATTTCCTCTAATTCTCTACTCCTCACTTGCGTACCACATTCATACATCATTTCATATATTTCATCCTCCCATTGTGGACGCCCGACGTTAGTCCTCCTTTCTTTATGCATAACCTCTCGGACACTCGCTTATGCAATTTCGCTTTAATACCCCTTTCTTAGTTTCTCTTTTAAGTTCCAGACTCTTTTCACTTGTAAGCCACAATTTTTTCTCGTCCTATTTCTTTCCTCAGCATATAAGCTAAACAGCTCCAACTCACACCCATAACCCATCTCAAACATCTCTGATACAAACTTTTCACTCTCATATGTTTTTTCCTCCCTAAAATGTCCACTCTATAGCCTAACACTGACGACACTAACACATTAAATATGCACACTCTCATCTTTCAATAGCCCTTGAAGCTTCTTTTTCCTATAACCCATACTTTATTCGCGCATTCTAATCTCTTTCTCACCTGCAGCTTGCTTCCTCCTCTCGGTTCGAACCCAACTCCCAGTTAGCCAAACTCATTCACCAACTCAACAATCTCCCTATTTACCATCCATTCGTACTTTAATCTAAACCTTTTATTTCTGTCACCATGTTGGCCTTCTATCTCACATAGTCTTCGAACACTCTCATCAACAGATTAATAACTCTTTCATCTTTCACCACTAGCGATACATCATCTACATATGCTAGTGAATAAACTTTGCTTGGTGCTAATTTTGTCCCCCCTTTCCCTTTCATATCCAGCTTGTCCTCTAAATATGCCAGAAGAGTACTAGACAGAAGTGGGCTCAACGGAACCCTTGCCTGAGCCCCTTCCTGTCCAGAATTTTCTTCCTTTCTTATCTCCCATCTTCACACTAATCTTAGTATCCACAAATAGTTATATTATTCTCTCTTTCAGAGCTTTGTCTACTCGACTGTTTCATGACTGCCATACCACCCTCCTGTTAACTGAGTCAAATGCTGCCTTAAAGTTTACAAACAGTGCGACTAGCTTCCCTTTTTCCTCTTAGGTTTCTATTGACTAGATAGTTGAGCATGTAGACTTTATCTGTGGTTCCTATCCCTTTTCTAAGCTCCGTTTGGTTGTGTAGTGTACTTCCTTTTTTTCTGCTGTTGGTTCTAACCTCCTTACAAGCACTTTCGCATATATTTTATATCCCACCAAAAGGAGTGATACCTCTATATTCCTTAACCATTTTGCCTTCTCCTTTCTTCATCAACGGTACTACCAGTCCTATTTCCATTCCTTCGGCCCCCATTCTCCTTACCATTAATTATTGCAGTTCCTCCACATTTCTTCCTTTAAATTTAATCCTCCCTATTTCAGTGCTTCATTTTACAATCATTCTGCCTCTGTGGCCTTGTTTCTTTTTCACCATGCAATCGCCGCGTTTACCTCATCTCTACTTATTCGGCTTTCCTATTTCTTCATTTATACCCTTCCTTCCCGTTGATCGGTCGAAGTCCATGGAAGACAATAAGCCCGTATGATACAGAACAAATCAAGGCAAACCAAACTCAAGGTTCAAAGGTGCAATTTGACCGAACAAAAGTCTACACGAAAAACTATCCACATTAAACTCTACACGATTTAATACACACGCTATTATTGTAATTTACTTGTTTATTCTTTAGTCCTTCTCCCCAATGTAGTCCACTATAATGTCCAATAACTATTTCCCAGAATTGTACATACATATTTAGGGAATCGGAATTTTTCTAAGTGGTAAAAAAAGCTTTAGGGCTCCAATTACTTGAAACTTATTATCTTCAAGCATTCAAAGATACATAACAAATTTGAAAAAGCCCAAGGTATATTTCCCAAAATTCTAACTGATTCTAACCCATGCTCTAGGTATCAAAAACACAACATTTTCGGGGGAGACTGATTTCAGGGGTATCATTTTCAATGAATGGAAATTCAATCGATGCAGCGCAACAATGATCCATCAACTTGGGAGACGCGACGAAATGTTATTAAAATAACAATGATGTTAAAACCAGTTTGGATCGTTCTAGAGGAACGAGAAGCGGGATACACAAAAGTAAAAACCACTTTTGAGTTTGAAACAATAAGGTAGTGGACCCGATACTCGAACACTGTCAGAGTTTTTCAATTTTAGAAAATTTTATATATTTTTATCGTTTCCGCACAAAATTTTATACAATACTTTAATATTTTATGTAACTATCTGTAATCTCAAAAAAAGCGAGTGGCACTATCGTTTAGAAAAAAAAAAGTTCGTGGCAACTCGAGAATCCAGCTTATTTTGCCTCGCAGTTTATGGCTGGAGCTAAGAAAAGAGAGGTTTTTGTGTCGTGATTTTCTTGAAACTGCACGCTTTTTTGAGTAATAAAAGCAGTTCAAATGAAATTTTACGACCAGTATGGTTAAGGAAAACAGGTAATTCAATATTTTCTTTGTTTTTTTAGTTTTTTGGGTGTGTTCGGGTATACCGGCTCGTTTTATAGTAGATAGCCTAACACCTTATTATTATAAGAAAATGAAATTAAAAACTCACTTACTACTACAAAAAAGACTTTAAATAAAACTCAGGGAGATTAAATTTTATTTGAACTAGAAATTTTGACGAATTGTTTAATAATTTGATAGTCAAGATGGTATAAAATTTCGATGTTCCTTAAATGTTTGATTTTTGTTGTTTAATTGTAATTAGGTGACTTTTATACGTTATTACTATTGCAATTATTCCGTGACCTTCTCATTGAAAATTTAACGTAGAATCCAAATTACAATAAATCAAAGGTCCATCTTACTGTTTGTTCAGTTTTCCTTGCATAATAATACGGAAGGGATTCTATATGGATACTATAAGGCTACGCTGTAGCGTATCGTTTCTGTCCATTCGGACCTCCAGGGTATATGGACGACATTTAGATGGATATTTATTTATATTTAAAATAAAATTTAAATAAGTACTCTGATTACTTCTTGTAAGTAAGTAATCAAAAATAGCTTCATACGTTTTCTCCGAATTTAAATACTTTAAAAATGCTTTTAAAAATGCCTTTACTTGTCCATTACTTAGCTAGAGTAATACGTGATGTGATTTGCAACGAGCACAACACTATTTTATCGTATAATATACGTCTTTCTTGTCTACTCTTAAATCACTTGGTATTCGCAGACCCTTCATCTCTTTTTTTTCCTCCTTCATCTCATTTCTTCATTCCTGGAAGGTCGGTATCTTCTCAACCTCTAATACCAGAATCGCTTTCAAACGCAACGTCGACACAATTACACCATACCATCGCGCTACCATCAACACCCCGGCAAACGCGCCAAACTGGCGGTCATGGCATGAACACAAGACGACATCACCAACGCGCGACTTGAATTATCACAATACCCCATCGGGCACTCGACGACTCTTCACGACAATTTTATACTTTAAGCGTCCTAGATATTATTTACAATAATAGCGACCAGCTTGTGACTCCGGTAGATGAATTCGCCCGTCGCTAAAATACTCTTCCCTGCACGGAGAGCTAAGAGTCCTCCGTACATCACAAATAGGGTTACCGACGTCCTCGGCTTAGGTGACACATAATTTTGATAATGATGATGATGATAATTTTCACACGTCAAAAAAAAATGTCACGTGGGGAAAAATCTTTCGCGGTCCCAACACTCTGTCATCCTCTCACTACGTATTCCCACTTTTTGGGCTACTCGACTTTTTCATATGCCGACCGGCCGCACCGATTCTTTACTCCCCATAACTACACCTTGAGACGTCTCTCATTCACCTCTCCTACTGGACTTGGGTCTTGCCTCTCTGGATTTGAAACTGCAAGGAACATGCAGTTGAGAAAAGAGCTCTTCCTCACTGAATTTTAGCAAAAATTTCTTGTATCATCTGTTATCAAAATCGATTTCTTTTCTATATTTGTCGAATGAGATGTCTCTTTTCTGCCTGGATGTTGTTATTTTTATTACACCATTAAGCCCTTTCCCTTTCGGGGTAGGCGTGACTCACTCGGTAGGGAGGGGAGTAGTGTGAGGAAGG